>OMLM01018416.1:0-39512 GCA_900302695.1 Helostoma temminkii | reverse complement strand
TAATATTAGAAACTTGAATCAGGAGGTCATAAGATCATTAGACTCAACATGCTGGTGCAAAGACAAGATAAAAACATGAGCAAAATAAATGAAAAACAAGATGTAAAAAGAAAAGAAACAGTTAATGAACTATGAATATTTAGTGTGACTCATGTCATAACATAATTTTAAAAAAAGACTTTTTTATTTTTCATCAGATGTTTCATTTCTTTATGTGTTTGGTAAACTGATATAAGACGCATTCACTTCTGGTTTATTTCTATCAGCTGTGACAGTTTGTAAAAACACAGGCTGATTCCTAAAAAGATGTTCTGAAAGTTCACTCCACCTCAACTTAAGTTTGAAAGTGGTCGTCAGTTTTATTCACAGCACACTGGATTAGCTTTTACTAAAATGTTTGGGTGTCGTGTGTAATGCCTTGTGTAAGTGTCCAGGTGTGTATCAAACCCCGTACAACCCCACGTGCTAGTGGAAATGACAAAGGACTACAAAGTCATTAGGATACTATGATACTACACTCATCTATTATTAGTTGACTAGTCAGTTTCTGTGGAAACTGTGAATAAATTTAGTGAAGATTTCAAGAGATATTTCATTACCAGAAGTGGATTGTAAATATGCACAATGTAAAAATAAAACCATATATATATAAAAACATATGTTTGAATGTTCACTACTGCATGTTATTTGACTGATAAGGTGTGGCATGGCCACGCCTTTTTCCTGTTTGCCTGTTTTCAAATGACCTGTTACAGGAACTCGTGTTGATATGTTTGTTGTGTTTATGTCAGTGTTGTGATGTAAAGCAACTGTATCCAGGAGGTGGGACTTGGACTTAAACTTGGACATTCATAAATGGAAGGTTTTCACCCATTAGTGAACTTCTAGTTTACATGCCTGTCCCTTACACCCTGTCAGAATTTCTTTGGCCCTACTTGGATTCAAGGACTGAAAGATCAAAAGTCAAGGTTAGTATGGTTTCATGTTTGTTGTCTTCCTGTCCCCACAGAAAGTCTTGGGGACAAAAAAAACTTGGCCCAAATGATGCTTCTTCTTTGACTGAATGATGAAATCCATTACAAAAAGTATACAGTACTTTTTGTAGTAAATATACCAATGGCACTGAACTTGTAGTATACTTATAGGTACTTTTTAGGACTGAATTGGTCCACTTTTTAGTTTATAAAAGTATACTTGAAATATACTACAAATTAACTTTTATTTATACTGTCAGTTTACTAATGATGTAGTAGCATTATGCTTTCTAGATTATCAAAATATTCTCTTAAAATATACTTTATCCTCCTTCTAAAGAGAGATTAAACTTAACTTCTAAGAAATGTTTAAATTTTGTTAATTGTTTCCATACAGTATGTTGATGAACTGAAGTACAGTTGTGTCAAACATCACAGCTCTGTAGTTTATGGCAGTTACTGAGAGGCAGCTCCTACTGACTGCTCACCCGTCTTCATCTTAGTGTTTACTTACAGTTATAAGTTTATGATGCAACAATTAATTATCTACTATAGTTATACAGACTATAGTCTGTTTAAAAGGCACAATACCCTAATAGATATTTGTTATAAAGGTATTTCTATTATCTTGTCAGTATAAGTACAATTATAGGCCAAGTATACTTAGACTTTTCAATATGTGTGAGTTTACAGCAAGTATACTTAAATACTACTTTGTCTAGTATACCTATGATAAGTACATAAAAAGTATACTTTAAGTATATTTGCTCATTTAAAGAAGTATACTATTAGCATACTAGTATATATAAGTATAGTATATATATATTTACAGTCACAGGTCAAGGTCAGTCTGTCTCCACTTCTTCACATGTGAACTGTCTTGAGCTGCATCTATTGTGATTTGGTACTATATGAAAAAACATAAATTGAAAGCCTCTAATTAATTAGATTTTTTAATCACCTCCCACCATTAATATATTATGTTCCTGTTGGGGAACATACGCCAATTATGTTGGAATTGTTCTGAGTATAACTTTGGTTATTAGCTGAATGTTTATCAATTATTCATTATAATTCTGTTGTGAAATCCACTTATACACACACACACACACACACACTTTTGTTGCACTACACATGTGACTACGCTTGTAGATATAAAGCATTCCTGATGTTGTTTTATTTACGTCCTATTGTTCTTGTTCTGATGATTATTCATTATTACAACATTTTGTAATATGTGTGATATTAGGACTGCTCATGTATGAGGAAAAATCTTCATTAACACATTGATGCTATTTGTATATCAGCATATTTATGTTAATATATAACAAATGTGTGAATATATAACATATGTAAAATGTTTTGTTAATGCGTTAAATTGTCTATATGTACAAAACAAATGTAGAATGGATGTGCTGCTTGTCTTTAGTCTGAGGAAAGTACCATTTGTTTTTTTTGTACATTGATGTTATCACACTTTGATTCTATTGACGCAAAACACACTACAATGGGTGTGAGCTCATTACAAAAATTCCCTGTAGGCTCTTTAAATGTTTGTTGAACGCTGCTTGTACTTTCCAGGTCGTTCTCACTTTGCAGCATCAGAGTACACTCACTTACCCGTATGTATTACTTTTACTTAAGTAAAGTTTAAGAATTGGTACTTCTACATGAGTACTTTTCAAAGCAAGTGCTTGCACTTCTACTTGAGTATTGAGTTTTTGTAAATATTTTCTTCCCAGTGCACAGCCTCTTCCTCTTATTCTTGCCCCTCCCAATTTCTATTTTATCAATCACTGCAGACGTTCAGACTTAGTCATGTTGACAATACAGTCTGAGCCACAACTTTACTCGCAAATCGTGTTCTTTACATGCTCTTCTGGCAAAATATCTCCTAGTTGGACTTAAGATATGAGGAGGAGAGTAATTCAAAAGAACACAAGCTGCTGGTAAGAGTCATTTGTCTTATGTTTAAATTCGCATTTCTAACATACTCTAACAGAGGAGTGTAAGATATATATGCATTTGTACTTTTTAAACATTTGCTTTCACCACTTATATATATGGAGATTTGTTGTCTTCTAATAGTTATTTTAAGTGTAAATGGCAGAACCTAAACTCTCAGGTTGGACTTTCACAAACTTCAAACCAAATCACACTCTGCTCAGACCACTACTCATCTGCTGCACCTCATTTAGGTGTATGGCCAAAACATTAGAATTATTTACTGTAGTATGGCAAGAAAGTATACTGATGGTTCATGTCAGGAATTAAGTAATGCTCAAGTGTACATGTAGTAAGTATACCAATGACAATGAACTTTGAGTATATTAGTATAGTACTTTTTCAATAGTTTATGAGCTAAGTTTTTAACTTTTTAGTTTTATACATTGTGAAGTGCACACTGGGTACTGCAAATAAACCTTTTTATAGTTAGTTTAGTTTTGATGTACTACTAGTTCACATTCTAGTTTATCAAACTATACTATTCAGTACAAAAAGTACAGTTATACTCTTTGTTTAATAGTAATATATTGGCTTCCACCTTTTTAATTATATTTTTTAATATATTGTTGTTATAATATTCCATAAAGTATGAATGTTTCATCATATCCATGGTGAGCTTGGATCTGTGCTTGGATGTGTGACCAGGGGCAGCCAGGCAGGCTGTGGCTTGATCCGCTGATCAGACTCAGCTAAGCTGGGGCATGACTGGATACAAGAAGGGAAAGAACACAAAAGGACAAGGGGAAGGGTAGTTGACAGAGAGAGAGAAAGGGAAAAGGAGAAAGAGGGGAGTGGCCAGGTTGATGTGTGGACAGGTTGCCAGCTGATTACCATGGACCTGTGTGTGGGCAGACCACTGGGGGGAACCTGACCTACGTGAGTGAGGGGGACTGAGTGAGGGGCTTGGTTATAGGCGAACCACCTGGGGGCTGCAGATTCATGATCTGGGGGACTGGGCATGGGCCGACCACCCTGGGAACAACTGATGAGCAAGAACCCAGGAGAACCCCCCCACCCAGGGGGCGCCAACTCATGAACGTGGACCTGGACATAGGTGAAATACCCATGGGGGTACTGAATGGTGGGCATGGCCCTGGGTGTAGTGTGGACCACCCAGAGCCCAACTCATGAGTGTGCACCTGGGAGTTGGCAGACCACCTGGAGGCCTTAACCACCTGAGGGTTGCAGACTCATGAGAGGGGCACCTGAGCATGGGCGGACCACTTGGGGGAGCATACTTGTGAGCAGAGCACCTGGGTGTGGGCGAACCACCATGGGTGTGAGAGTGGTCCTGGGAGTGGACGTGGGCACACTTCTGATTTCTGAGCGTGGACCTGATCTTAACTTGATGCATAAACTAGTAGGTGTGACCTCAACAACAAGACAGCTCCAAGAAAAAGAAAAGGAAAACCACAAAAGCCTAAGTTTGGAGCCCAGGCCAACTTGTAAGCGTGTACCTGTACATGGATAAACCACCTGGGAACTGCAGAACTGAAGTTAAATAGAAACATAAATAAGCTAATAACTTTAAATGGTGTAATTTTTTCAAATTTTGAAGTATATGAAATTACAAATAATATTAAATATAGTGTAACCAGCACCCCCGTGACCCCTGCGGGGACTAAGCGGTATAGAAGATGAATGAATGAATTAAATATAGTGTACGTTACATTATTATTCTCTATTCCTGACTGACTTTGCAGCTATAACTTTGTTTTTTTTCACAGAAGAAGATGATCTGCAGGATCCTGCATCTCACCACCCTGTTGTTCTTTATTTACGGTTAGTTTACACCTTTACTTTGTTTTAAATAAAAAGAACAGTCCTAGTTTCAGTAACAGATTTTCTTACTACATTGGTTACACTAAGACCCTCAGGTTATGTTTTTGGTATTTTAGCAAATGTGGGAAGTTACTTCCTTGGTGAAACTACAGTGATCCTGATTATTATTATTACGTTTCATTAGTACATCCTCGTGTCATGGCCCTGTGAGTGGCAATATTTCTTTATTATGTTAATGTGTGATATTCTGTGATCCACTACCAACTATTACTGGTTGAACTGGAGTGTCACCATGTTGATCCCTGAACCACATTAAAGTTTTTGTTTGTCTGTCCAGAGTAAAAAGGTACAATAGGTTTTACATTTGCATGTGACAAACAACAGTGATGACTCAGTCAGCGTCTGTGTCATATTATCTCCACATCTGCCATCACTGAAAGGCACAATGTGTATCTGAAGCATTCATGAAGAAGAAATCACACTAATACATTATGACAGTCTGAAGAAATAATCCTGTGATGTAACATATAGAGCATAAGCGAAAGTAATGCTATTTCCTCCTTCCTTCTCTATCTGTCAGGAAAGCATGTGACTCATAAAAAATCTCTACACTACCAGGCAGAGGAAAACAGTACCCTCACAGTGGAATGGCAGTTCTCCTCCAAAGCTAACGTTTCAGTCTCCTCACTGAAAGTCCACTGCGTGCTGATACCAGAGCTCAAAGTTTTTTTCCATCTAGACAGAAGTGTTGAAGAGTCCCAGCATGAGCAGTTTGCAGGACGTGTGCATTGTGACACAGACGCTCTCATTTCAGGACTATTCAGACTTCACCTGTTCAGAGTCAGGACTAATGACTCAGGCCAGTACCTCTGTAGGATGGCTACTAAATGTGGCAAGCAGGTTGCACAATTCTCACTCAACATCACTGGTAAGTTGTCACATCTGCTCATGCGTGCAACACCTTTAACAGTTATAGATGACCACCACACTTTGTAATATATCTGAAAGGAATTTTGAAATAAAAAATTACACCTTCAAATGTTGGCTCGCTGATCGTTTATCTTCTTCTTGGCAACTAAACTCAGCTGTGACAAGAGGTTACTTTAGTCACAGTTTAAATACCAAAACAAACTACATGCTAGTGATTCTCTAAGTACTTCTTGAATTCCTGTGCTTGTTTGTCACTTTCAGCCCCATTGTCTGACTCAAGATATATCTTTAAAGGCATCATTTCATTGCACTGATTGATTATATAATGAAACTGGAAATGAAAGGAATACACTTCAAAATAAAAGTGACAGAGTAGACTGAAGCTAAAATATATAAAAAGAAGAACATTTTTGCATCTTCACCAGGTATACATGTGCAAACACCTGTTTTGTACAACATACATGAACAGTGTTATTGCTTATGTGTGGCTTATCCTAGCAGTGAAACAGTAATGTTAAAATAAAAAAGGTGGTAATATAATATAATGTAATGTAATGTCTAAGAAAATCCCTGAACCAGGATTTTAAACCACCTCTGATAAATCATATACTTTTTGATGTCATTAACAGCAGCCTTTGATGAGCCCAAACCTCTAACAGTTAAACCACAACCAGCAAGCCGGAAGAGAGTCTGCTTCTACATTGGACTGGGACTGGCAACAGCAACAGCAACAGCAACAGCTGTACTTGCCGCTCGTAGATGTCCTTTAATATATTCTGCACTGAATACCACCTGAGTCTATGGATGAAGTCCTTTGCAGTTTCAATGCTTTTTCCTGCCTGCTGCTCTGAAGAGGTGGATGGATTTAGTGTGTGTTTCAGCTCATTATTTAATGGTACCACAACTTTACTGATGTGGCTCAGTCTCACAGCTCTTACAGCGTCATTTCCGGCTTAAACAAGCAGCCAGAAAGAAAAACAAACTGTACCTGCTCACACAGAAACAGAGAAGCTACTTGGATGACTAACAGTCCAGTTGCCATGATTCAGCTTCCAAATAACTTCACCTGGATTTGCCGACATATCACACAGACACAGTTTCAGACTGGTGAGCACAGTGAAGTATGTGGCAGCTGATGAGCCTGAAATTTTTCTCAAGAATCAAGAATCAAACTTTACTCAAAAAACAGAGCTACACTAAAAGACAGCAAATCATGGATTTATGTTTGTCAGCTGTTTGTTGTTCAGACAGAAATTGTCTTTGTATAAACTTCAGCTTCCTATTTCTCCTGTGCTTTGTTTGTTCAGCTTATCTGGGCATATTAGGTAAAAGTATGTTAGTTTTGCTTTTGAGTACATGTCCTGTGTGTGTGTGTGTTTTTTTTTACCCTGCAAAGAAAAAAAAGCTAAATTTTACTAAAACACTGTCAATAGGTTTAAGACTTTGTGGCATAAACAATGTCCCTTGCTAATTCAAATTGAATGTACACTCTGAAGATCCAGATCTCAGCTGAACCTAAGGCAATATTTAGGAAGATGCTGTTAAGCTACCCTTGCTCATGTTTAGAAACATCAAATGCCCCACAGAAATGAGAGATAAAATCTGTGTGTGTCCTCACAGTGCTTGAGAGCTAAAACCTAACTGCAGTCATGTGTGCGACAGACCAGGCAAGAAAAGAAAAACAGGCAGGAGGTGCTTATACTGTATCTAACAAAAGAATAAGAAAAAGGTGCGACCGTGCTTGTTACATACTAGTGCAAGATTAACATTGATTTTCAGAAAAAAAAAGACTGAAGAAAATTTCCCAAAATACATTTATTTTGAAGTATTTCATCGCATTATTATTATTATTTGCCCTATTATTTTTACTGTAGTTTTCCTCGTTTGTAATTGTGTTACTGTAGCATGAGAATTCCCGCTTGGGAATTTTTAAAGTGTAGGGAAGCTGAGAAAATATATATATAGAAATACAAAAATGTTTAAAAAAAGCGTGTTCGAATTGAACAAAATAACTGAAAATCTTGGGATTGGAAGTACTTTCTGTGAGGGAAAATTTTAAGTATGGCATAGATATCTGTGTATGTGTGTGACAGAAATCTGTGTATACATGTATGCTTGTGCATGCCTTTGTAATTCTCTGCCCACTACTCTTTCTATGCTCTTCTGTGCTCATTTGAGATGCAACAGCCATTTTGTCATATGTGAAGCCACAATACACTACTTTGATTAGAAAGATATGGGGGATTCTGAGAGCACCAGGTAGTGGCAGTCGTCATGGGGGAGAGTCACTCTGGCTGGACACTATTTGACATGTCCATAAGTAAGTGCTTGAAGTGATTGCTGAATAAGTCCAGTAATAATAAGTCCAGTAAAAATAAGCCCAGCCCACGTGCAAATATGAGCATGTTTAAATTTAAGTAGGTTGTTAAAAAAGACATTGTTCAAGATGACTACATTTCAGTCTTTTCTATACAGCTTTTATAGTGGTAAAATGTTATTCCTGTTTTGGGGACGTCGTCGTGTGTTATTTTGGTGGCAGTTCGTTACTTTTGCTAAGATTGTTTTTGTACCTTATTTTTAAAGCCAGTCTGCTGAAGTAAAGCTAAAACAATAAACTAGGAACAAACGGATCCTGTATGTTCAAGGTGAACATGTATTATAGAAGGAAATGGGCCTGCAACTACAGTGGAAATCTATAAAACTCATAAATCAAGTCAGCTGGCACCACCTAGTGACAAAATATTTTACTGCTCCTGAGAAACAAAGATAATTTTTTTTACTGAGTAATTTTTGTCACTAAAAAACTCTTAGCCAGTCACATGAACCCGTAATGCACAGAAGGTTGTATCATAATGACAAAGAGGCAGGAAAAGAACTGATCTCGTGTTTATGAAGGTGATTTAACATGTGCATCAGTGTAAACAATCAACACTTCATGTGCACAAAAAAACACAAACAGAAACCATATATCATGTTTTAGTTACTTACGTATATAGAAATTGTTATTATTTATTGGCAGGCTAAGCCAGCTTTAGTGCAGTCTACATAAATGTGTAAAAATTTAAATTAAAAAAAGCTTAATAAAGACATTATATCGTTACATCAAAGTACTGTAAAAATATTACTTGTACTCATGGACAGAGGTGATCAGGCTGAGCATCGTAGGGAGCCAGAGTGTCATCTCCCTGTGAGAAAAGAAGAAAAGCCTTTTGATTTCACTGTAACAAAAGGTTATTTAGCAATATTAACTTTTTGTTTGTTTAAAAATAAATAACGTTATTATACAGATTTCAACTGTTTTGTTAAATTGATTGTTTTGTTACTTGATTGAAAAACTGAGAAAAACTGTAAATTATATAAATCTCAAAGTATTGTTTTTCCACATTTTCTTGTCAACGATTGCGTAATAACAGTGTTCTATCATATTTAAACAAGTCACACTGATCGTTACAAATATTTATTGTTGGAAAAGGAATTTTTTAATTTTACAGTCTTGACTGTTCTATGATTTTTACAAGTCACATTATTCACTACTTTATGAATACAAGTATCACTATATGAAAGGAAAAGACCTATGTTAGGAAGTGAAGATAATAAAATAAATGTTGTTGTTATTTTAAAGTTATCTTATCTTACAGAATGAGGGAAACAAAAAATTATTGTAAATAAATGCATCCACCCATTAACCTAACTGCTTTTCCTTGTAAGGGTTATGCGGTTGGATGGAGCCAGTCCAATCCATCAGTCTATAACAGGGCTCGAACAACCGACAGTCATTCAGTGCGTTTACATGCACTAAAGAAACCATGTTTGTTTTTTTGTTTTTTTTAGAGAGGGTCTGGCTGGAGACTTCCTCTGTGCATAAATGTCTGGTGAGCTGACTAACAATGCTGTGTGAGAGAGACGGACACAGCACTCCTTCTCAGAGCACAAACTGTTGAATTTCACAGTGAAAACTATTTTATTGAGACGTCTACTGGGCCCTAGTTTCAGTTTTAGTTGGCTTTTGCAAGAACATGATTAAAATACGAGTTGAAAGTGCTCCGTGTATTGATCCCTTACACCCAGCCGCTCCTATCTGTTGAAAGTGTTGGTGGTGTCTGTAGCCTTTGTCATGCACATGAGCTCTTGTAAAAAGCTGATTAGAAACTTGGTCATGCGTTTCCCATTTCCACCTTCACACATGCAGGGAATGCAGAGTCCCCAGTTAACCTAACTGCATGCTTTTGTGTGAGGAAACCCATAGAAAACACATGTAGACACATGGAGAACATGCAAATGTGAATGCCTCCATGTCAGTTTCTGTCATATTCCCAATGAGGAAATACACTGTATCAGAAACAAGGAAGTTTCGTTACATCTGGCACAGAGATCCACTTGCACTGGATGAATAAATTAATTGATTAGAACGGATGATAAGACAGACATGTGAACTCAAACTTGATTGGTTGATGTAGGAATGCAATCACAATGTGATAATGCAAGTTAGTTTTGTTTTTACGATGAACCCAGAAAAATATTCTCCAGAGAAGAAATGCACTTAAAGTTGGCTTATGTTTTGGAATGTTGTGGTAACATTTTTATTTGCACCGATTGTCATTATTGTTCTTTGATGGGACTGTAATGTGATGAGTGATGTAGAGTAGGGTAAGTTAAAGACATGCAACTGTAGAGATTCTGTTTTATTTATTTGTGTTCACAGCTGTGGTTAAACCTTACTAAACAAAGTACTATTGTAGTAAACTATTTAGTAATCTAAACAATCTTTATTGCTGCTTGTCAGACAGCAGAGCTTGTCTGTAGACAAGCTGAAATACTTAGTGGTGACTGGGTTATGGTTACATGAGTCCTTGGGAGCCAGGCAGGGGCAGGATTAGGGTGGAGAAGACAGGAATGAAGAAGTGGCACACAAGATGGCAGGTGGTTGGGGAAATGGTGGAAATGGTGGTTCTAGGTAAATCACATGTGCTTCGGGTGTAAAGTGCAGTCTGTGGGTCAGGGTTAAGTGAGCAGTGACGGGCAGATAAGTTATCACAGAGTTGGTTCAGGTTTAAAGGAAGATTGAGAGTTTTGTAGTTCGACTCCTGGTTTTCCCAATTCCTGGCCACATGTCGAAGTGATCCTGAACAAGACACTGAAAACCGGACCCTTGATGCCTCAAAGGGGCAGCCTCTCCACAAAGAATTTCCCCAAGGGGATTAAGTATTGATTACTATTATTAAAACATTGACTCCATTCTGCTGTTAAGAAAACTGAGGTGCACATTACATGGTATTATAGACAGTAAAAAAAAACAACATAAACAATAAAGTATACAAATAAAGTACAAATACATTGTGGCTATGGTTGAACATAAGGACTTTAAGGACTCTGGGGTTGCCTTACAGTAGGTGTACATCCTAAGAATTTCAACAAATTATTGCAAAATTAATGTTTTGATAACATATAAACATCTGGATAAGAAGTTTTATATTTAAATGTGTTTGTCTTCTCCTTCACTGTCATCCTGGACGAGACGACTTCCATCAGGATGTGAATGTTTCTTCATGGGATAGAGGTGATAACAACTAGACATCCATTTGCAGTCAGCCTTGAGGTGTTCGGGTCCACTTACCTGCACTAGCCCACTGCCCACTTGTTAATTATATGGTGAAAGATGACCCCTGTATCCATATCAGTTTATTTCCAGTTATGACAGTATCTATTTACTCCCTTCTAATATGTCTCTTTAGCAGAAGGTTTTTTTTCTCATTTCAATATGACCTGACGAACAATAACTATGATGTAGCCTAGAACTCCAGCTGCTCCTACTACAGCTGTTAGTGGTGAAATTATGGCCAGGACGCCTGGCTGCTGTAGTCCTCCCACTAGCTGTTTAGCACCTGGTTAAAGAGAAAAGAAAACACAGAACATGGGTTTCTACATTATCAGTTCAATATTAAGTGCACAGTATTGGATAACAACAGCATGATTATTTACACCAGTGCAAAAAATGTAGAAAATTACAAAAACTGTGTCAATTTGCAGGTATTTCAAATTAGTACTTGCCAATACCACATGCTGATAGGAGTACCTAATAATACTGCAGTTGCACCTTTTTTTCATCATTAAAGCTGCAATTACCAGAAAAGTACTAACTTTAAACTGACTTTTGACTGAAAAGTTAATTTTGAGTCCAGTTTGGGTGTCCTTCAGACTCATGACATGAAGTGATAACAAAGCAAAATTAAAGCAGCACAGAGTTGAAAGCGACATTTGTGCCTCCCTGTATTTTGCACATATTTATGAGCGCAAAGGTGTCAAATTCACAGCGTGCGGAATTTAGCTAATTTTAAAGAGGCAGTCCTCAGTTTGCACCCGTTTGTGCCCTTTTTGGTGGGATTTATCAAGCCTGCACATAATTCAGTACATGCAAACCTTTAGTAAATCAGGTATTCAGTGCATTTCTGTGCATTGCTGAGTAGCTACACACTGGCCTGTTTACTCACCTTTAATGGCTGACAGTGTCTCTCCATGAGACACATGGGTCACATTCAGGACAAAGTGTTCTGTGAAAAAAGAACTATCAGTAAAACAACACACTACAGCAGCACGTTTCATTTTAAAGAAGATCTTCTCCACTTACCAGTGGCCTGGAGCTCCCATCTCCTTGTATTTTTATCATAATTAGCGGTAAGATCACACCAGTAATGTCCAAAGTCTTCAGCTATGACTCTGGACAGATGAAGTCTGATTCGTCCTACTCTCAGAGCGTCTTTGTCCAACTGAACCCGCTCCGCAAACTGTGGATACTGAGACTCTGGGACGTCAATACCTCTTATCATCTGATATAAAATCTTATAACTGTTCGGCCGTGAAAAGCAAATGAGGTTTGCGAGAGACAAGTCAGTTTTGGTCTGACTGTCCCAACTGATAGTGAAAATGCTGTTCTCCTGATAAAAGTTTAAAGACATTTTCATTACGAGCCCTCCTGTGGAGAAGAGAGAGAAATGAAGAAATGTACAGTCACCTCTATACTGTAAATATTTGGACAGTGACACAAATGGGAATATTTTGCATCTGAATGCAGCCACAGTAAATTTGATACAACACATAAAATTGCTCTTTGCTGCATTTGAGATTTACCAATTGTTTACACCCAGTGAGTTAAACCCTATTTATTTACACTTAAGTCTGCTTTAATTGCAGATGTCAGATCAGAGTCTCTGTCAGTTACATCTCATCACCTGTATTAAATGAAAATAATGTAAATAAAATTCACTGTGCTTAAAGAAAAGAATTTTAGGTTTTGGGAAACCATTCTTTAAGGCAGTCTGTCACTCCTTTTATAAGTGATTTACAAACTAACTGATAATAAATTACAATCTTACTATAGTTACAGCCCTACTAACCATAGACAGAGGAGGTCAGGACGAGCAGAAGGATCCAGATCATCATCTTCCTGTGAGAAACCCCAAGACTGAAATTTTATTCAAACTGAACACACTTGCAGATCACTTACTGTATATAGTGCACCTAAATAATTTAGCAATTAGGTGATAAAATACAAGTAAGAATCCTAAAATGGTCAACATTTTTCATGAACATGCAGTATTTCAGTTCTCACACTTCAAAAGTGTATAATTCAACCCTTAGATAATATTTAAACATACATGACTAAATGATTCATGACAAATTGATAGTTATAATCCATGACTGTTTACTGCAAGTAATTTAATTTAAAATAATCTGCTAAGAGTTTCTCAGTGTATAGTTATTACAGTCTGTTCTATCTGTTCATGTTTGTGAGTTTAACTTCCTGGAACCATAAACTCCTCCTCAACAAATACCAAATATACCATGTTATAATGGTGGTAATGGTTTAGCTAGATTTACCTCAGTGTGACACTGGACAATCTCACTGACACTGAAATGAGGAAAATTGTTGGAAGCTTTGGAACCAAATTATTAAATTATCAGTAACCTGTTTACAGTATTTCATAAAAACTCAGAGGACACATGTTTCTCTGTCTGTGCAAAAGCTTTTTATGATCTGTTGAAGCTAATGTCAACTAAGCCAGATAATAAAACAAAGGTAAACTATCAGTGCTGATGGTGATTAAACGTTCATCAGCAGTTAAACACAAACACAAATGTAAATGTTGATGCACATAGTTAAAATGCAGAACAGTCAGTCAGCAAACATCATGTTTTAGTTACTTACTTGTTTGTAGGCGATTAAGCAGTGACATTGATCAACAGAAAAAGAGTTTCTCCGCACAGCAGACTAAATGTTTTAGACAAGGAAGTAACTGAACTTGACATAACCTGTTGAACAGTCGTCTGGTATGGGTGAGGGAGTTATTATGTTGGTAATTACATGAAAGTGAAAGTATATTTGAAGAGCCTCAGAGCTGTAGCAACTGTATTTAATGATCAACATGTCTAAACAGTCTCAGTAAATGCATGGATTCCCTGGCTCGGGACATCAATCACTTTACTCTAATTTCATGGTGTAGATCTTTATTGTCACAGGCTTTCATTTGTTTAACCTATTAAAATTATTACATGCTTAAATTTGGCATATCTGAATCACTATGAAGTTTCCTGGTTTAATTCCCTTTGGCAGAGACATTATACAAACCCCAGGGTCACAAAATAAGTGTGATGTTGCAGTTAGTGTAACCCCTACTGTCTGCCTGTAGTCTTCTCTCAGTATCAAGTGTTTAGCATAGAGTGAACAGTCTTTGTGACGGTCACTATAACATGGAGTGAGTTTTATCCAAATGCAAATCAGTTCATGCCAGTGCCAGCACTGAGACAATGAAAAAATGTTGTTCAGCAGGTTCTGTCAACCCTGTCTCCTGACAACGCGACAAGAATTGCAGAAATTCCCTCAAGGTGTTCAGAGATACTTCATGCAGAATAACTGAACAAACAGACAACACAAAAACAAAATACCTCATACAGGCTGTTGACATGATTTCTCTATGTACCTCTCTGTTATGTATTTTTATTATTTTAATTATGCCTAGGATATGATACAGAACCTCTGCTCACTTGGCTCAAACCTGACAGCAGCTTTGATGGATTCTGATTGTTGTGCATTTAAATATTCAGTTTGAGTACTGCAAACTGCAGTGATACATTGCTACTGTTAATTATGAGGACCCCAAGTAAAAGGACAGTCTGTAAGACGTGAAAGGTTTGGGTCCTTGCATAACTCAAATGGTCAGTACGTCATAATCAGACTGATCTAAAATCATGTAAGTATTTAAAAAAAGGGTTTGCTTTAAAGTGTTGGTTTAGTCTAATAATAATCTAGTCTAATAATGTACAAGAAATTACAACTGTGTATAGACCAGTAAATGATCAAAGAAAATAAGTAATATTATGAAACAATACAACTACAAAAAAATGAACTTTATTAAAACCTTCAATTATATAGCAATTTCCATCTTGTGCACATTTACAGATTAACAGCACATCATCAATGTTATTTTTTAATTTTTCATTTAGCATGTACTGCAGAGTGCAGCTGTGAAAAAAATGCACAGAAATGTAAAATATCTGAACTTACAGTACATATTCACACCATAATGTATGTGTGCATGCATTTAACTGATATGATTAATAATGCAAACTAAACAAATTCGCAGCCTGTTATTGCCAAAACTATAATCAAGTAACATACAAAAACACAGATAATATAGCACCCTGAGGTGAGACACTGACTGACATAAGAGTCCTTTGTTTTATGAAATATTTATGCTTATTTATAAAAACCGTAAATGCACAGAAACTAAATTAAAAAAACAACTGTTTTGCTGTTTGTGCTTTTATGAGGAAAGAATGAAATCAACCTCTCATGATATGTGACTTCATATAAATGTGCACAAACAATTATTACAAATATAGTTTTTCATGTTGCTGTTAATGCTTCTCTTGCTGTTGATTATTCTCTTTCTAAACCTGCAACAAAATCACAATAACCACTTAAGGTGAAACACATAAATGCTTGTACTGTAAAATATGAATTCAATAAATAATATTATAACCTGATTTTGGAATAAAGGATTTTTAAAAAATACATTTAATGCTGAAATTCAAAACTGCAAGTGAGAACTATTTCTTGTAGTATTATTGATTTTGCTCTGGATATAAAATAATATTTCATGGGAATCAGACACAGTTTAGTTAAGATAGTATGGGAGAGTAAGGTTTTAGAGTACAGTACTCTGCTGTACAGCTGTGCTGTATTTTCTGTAGGTTTTAGGTCTTTTAGCGTCTATAGCACCATGCTGCAGATATTCTCTCAGTATGTGGTACCACAAAGACCAGGATAAACTGCTCGAATGCAGGTGTAAGAAGCTGAGCTGTAATTACTGCTAAAGTGGCTTATACGCAGAACTGAATTAAGGCTATGAATACTTACGCAAATGAGAAATTTCTGTTTTTAATTTACAATTAATTCAAAATTTTTTAAACGCACCACACTATCACTTTGTCATTACGGGTTATTGTGTGCAAATTATACATACATGCTTTATTTATACTTTATTTTCAATTTCAACATAAATGTGACTGCAATAAGCATATAACAAATAGTCATACAAAACCTAATTTTAAAGTGGCAACACATGGGATAACAACATGATGTTCTACGGTCATAGAATTTGTGTAAATAAAAAAGAATATATAATATGTCAAAGAGTGGTAACTGGGTCATTTAAATTCAAGTGACTGAAAATCAAGAGTTAATAATTTACCTGTGGTTGAAAATGCATTTACATTGCAGTAGTCATTCTCTGTATCGGTATCATCTGCACCTGTTAAGATAAACATACAGTAGAAGCACTTTAAGGCAGTGTGTATAGTATAGTATAGTACAGTATAGTATAGTATAGTATAGTATAGTATAGTATAGTATAGTACAGTATAGTGTGTGTTATAGCTGTAAAATTGGGTAGTTATTTCATGATAAATATGTAGTTTAAAATTATTAAGATTCACTGTCAAGAATTAAGGGGTAGCAATTCTTTAAGAGATTAATAATATAAATGTAGTAACTTTTCCTTGTTACTTGATATGGTACTATAGCATTATTAACAAGACGGAAAGGTGATAACAATGCACACACCAACATCTGTTTGAAAATGTTATTATAAAAAAGTATTTAAATATGAAGTGATTATTTTATAATAACATTACTTTGTGCATCAAATTCATTTTATATTTTGTGTACTTACTATCATTGTCAAGATCTTGGAGGTGAATTTGAGCTGATGCAACATGACAGTGATCGCCTGCTGAGTCATCTGAAATGAAAATGTTTTTGATGAATTGAATGTACATGTCTCATTAATACCCATATAATCTCACCATCAAGGTTCATACCGCACCTATTCCCTTGGATTCAGGGCGTCTTATTGACTCATAGATGCAAACATCACCTACAGGTCACAAAAATCAAGGTTAAGTCACATGTATTACTTCACGTCACTCAAACCAAACATATTATATTTGTAAGATTTTCTTTACATAATATTTTATAGTACTAGCTTGGCTTTAATCAAATGTGTTACATCTGCATCAAATAGATTGATGCTGTGTTTTTCACTTGACTGTAAACTGCAACGTGTATAGTTGTACAATAATAATATAGTTGACAGACTGACCATGGACAAGAGAGGAGTATATTTGAGATTCGTCCTGGTCGACCCTGTGGTCTGTAGCACTGCCTTGCTTTGTGCTCTGAGACTGGAGTGACCTGAAATATGCAGTAAACACACTAAATGTATCATAGAATTATTTCTAAGCTCAGGAAGGAAAAGTGCTGTACCTACCTGTTACAACATAGATCTGTGAAAGAGACAACTATTATTATTATTATCATTATTAATATGTTTTTGTGTAGTACAATTGTAATCCAACTAATAGACTCACTCTTTATCTTCTGAAGCCTGCAGACCAGGAGCAATGAGACAATAATCACTAACACTCCACAATTCAGCCCAATGACCAGTCCAGTAGGAAAAGATTTGTCAAGCTTAGGCACGGTCAGAACTGGTATCGACAAACAGTTTTACTCATATTATTTATCAATCACTTTATTTATTAAAAAAACACCATGCACACAGTCATGTGTTATACTCACGTTTAACTCCCATCCAAGTTCGTCGTGACTCTTTTTCTGAATATATGCATTTGTAGAAGCCTTCATCTGACTTAGACACTTCAGACAGAGTCACCTCCCCTATTGTATGATTTTGGATGATTTTGTCATTTTGGTAGAAAGTCACATTGGAAAGTAATTCTCCTGTGTTTAGTTGGCAGATGAGTGTAACAGAATCTCCCTCAGTCACGGGACTGACAGAGATCACAAGGATGATATTGTCTATAAAAAACAGTATTTTTAATTAACAAATGGAGCTTTGGCGCATTGGTTCATATTTTACTCATCTTCACTGACCCAGAAGTGTTAAGGCTGCTCTATGATCTGGGTCTAGCTGCTAAATATTCTTTGTGTTCAAAAAATAAAATCTGTGTTACCACTCAATTGATCTCTCCTTATTAAACTGGCTGTTGCTGAGCTTCAGAATGAGCTGACGCATACAATCATTAAAATGGACATTTCAGTCTAGTCCCAGAATAAGGTTGACATTTGCAGTACTGTTTTGAGTGAAATGTCTTAAATAACACTTATATTAAGTACATAGATAAAAAATTATCTGCTTTCACACAGTAACTTAAAAAGTTATAACTTTGTAAAAGTAGAATTCAAAGCAGAGCAGCTGTATTGGATTGCACTGAATTTTACAGGTGTATCTAATAAAGTGACCAGTGAGCGTATAGCCCGTTAGTTAATAGAAGTAGTAGTACTTTCATGTCTAGTAAATATTGAATAGTAGCACACGTTGAAGAAACACAAGTACAGTAAAAGTGTTTTAAACATACATTTAACTGTCATCCAGCTCTGTGGCGATTCACTTCCTGAGTACTGACACTTGTAGAAGCCTTCATCCGAGTGTGACACTGAGGAGATATTCAGCTCTGATCTTGTATCATTTTGGATCACTTTGTCGTTTTGGTAGAAAATCACATTGGAAACTATTGTTTCATCCTGCAGTTTGCAGCCAAGAGTAACAGACTCTCCTTCTGGCACAGGATGGACAGGACTCAACAGGATAATATGTTCATCTGTGAAACAGGAAAAAAGGCTCAGTGAAGACTTATAAAACACTACGATGACGATAAAGTCACATTACTAGCAGACATCTTCATATCTCCCTGACAACTGCGCCACCTGCTGTTGCTTTTCATTTAAGTCTATTTTATATTTGCATTTATTACTGTTTTGCACTTGATGTCTTTTGCACTGTGGTGCTCGACAAACAACTTATGCATTACATACAAATACTAGAAATTACTCTAAGCCTGAACTGACATTTGTAATATGTGCAATATCTGATTAAATTGTGGTTTTATTTGATATAAACTAAGTATTTTTTAAAAACATATTAAAAGGTAAGTATAAAAAGAAAAACAATTTTGTTTGTTACCAGGTTCTAGGATTGCAGGTCTCACAAAACTGTCAGCGAGAAAAACTGAGATAGTTTTTATTGAACCTGTTGAAGTTGTTCAGCACTTTCTTAGAAAAGCAGAAGTCTTTGAAGACGCATTTCTTTTCTAGTAAAGGTCAAGTTGTTTCTTGTGATCTACATTAAAGAACTAGAAGTGTGAGAAGTCACACACTTTGCTCTGAGGAATAGCAATAGTACAGATGTAGCACTTTGTGCCGACAGTGACGGAGAACTCATAGTCATACAATACACCAGACTGCGTTTCTTGAATTTACAAAGCAAATAATACATTTATTTCCTCACTGAACGATCAACATGAATATATAATAGTCAATAATAAATAATAATTGTAGATCACATAATGGCTTGTTGAAAATATACTATTTATAAAAGGTAATGAAAACATACTCTGAATGGTGATGTTGACTGCACAGCTGAACTCTCCTGATCCAGACTCACACCAGTAAACTGCATTACGATGCCTCAAACTGTCGATGTTGCATGTGGATCCATTTATTGTGTTCCAGTCAGAACAGTGTAGCAGCTGACCGTCCTCAGCTGAAAACCTAATTCTCCACTCAGTCGAGTTCCCCTCACAGCTCAGTGAGCCAGATTCATTTGTTGCATGTGTTGCACTCTGTCAGGAGTCACTGAGAGAAAGACCTGAGATAGAACATCTGAAAAACAACATAACATGAGAAAATACGTGCATAAAAAGCTAAATAACACCTGTTTGATTTATTGTGTATTTTATTATTTTAATGTCAACCCTGTCTCCTAAACATTATGTTCTATACAACTAAAATGCAATCCTGATTACGTTTTCCTGAGAAACTAACATACACGACAAGTCGCTAACATGTTGATTCTCAACACATCAATTAAATGTCCTAAGGCAACTAATTCTTGTCTGCCAAACAATTAGACCTACAACATCCAGTTTTCTCTTCCACTAAAATACATACCACCATAAATACATACCACCATAAATACATACCACCCCAACCACCTCTTTTTGACTCAAGTCTAGTTAGTTAGTGTGACGTTTCATTCATTCACTAAATGTGTTGCCAGACAACATAGTGATTATGTTCACTACAAACACGTAATGAGGTTGCAAGAACGTTTCTCTGGATGCAAAACAATGCAACAATGCAAAATTATTCCTGCACATTTGTTGGTAAACTTTTGATTTGACAGAACTTTGTGGATAAGTGCAGAAGTGATTTGACACATTTTATTGAATGTGCTACCATGGGAGTAACAAATTCAAGATGACTGACATCCCAATACTTTGTCAAACCATACCTATAATTTACAGCTCAGCTGTACTGTAGTATGTTTATTTCTAAACTTACCTCCAGACCAGACAAACTTCTGTTCACTATACTGAGTGTAATACACTGGATTTCCTCTTCCTGCCCTACACACATATCCTGCTGTTTTTCTCTGTCCGTAAATGATGTAGAAATTCTGTTCGGTTCCATTGCTGCTGCTCGGTAGCAGCTCATAGCTGTAGGAGTTTAATGGGTCAGGAACAGTCTTATACCAGTAAAACCTCCATCCTGCAGAGCGATGTTCAAACTCACAGCTCAGAGTAACTGAGGCTTCAGAATTCAGCCATAATGGAGACACTGTGAGGACAGGCTTGGGTTGATCTGTGAATGAATTTCTCAGAATGTAAAATGTGTTATAATATAGTTGAGTTGTGAGTAGCAGAACATATGATGCATGCTATGACTGACACAATACTGTCACTTTGATGGAATCACTCCACTCTGTTGAATAGTGCAGTCCATTTTTCAGTCTGCCTTTACAGCTGTAATCTCCACTGTGGGATGAAGAAACATTCCTAATCCTGTATTCATGTAGGTTTGGAGGCTTGTTAGAGCTGGTTGTTAACCATTCATACTCCCAGTCAATGTCTCTCCTCTCTCTGATCTCACATCTTAAAATCATTGTCTCTCCCATGTGCAGCTCAGGCCAGTTGGGTTGCACAACCGCCCTGTATGTGACTGGTCAGCAAGATGTTCAAGAGTCCCCAGTAAAGACAGGACGAAGTTGAAATATTTAACACGAAGTTTTAGCTTTGATCTCAATCACTATTTAAAAATAAGTAATATTTTCTCCGTGATGTATTCCAAATCACATTGCCAAACTCACCAATTATGTCAATATTGATTGGATCACTGAACTCTGTGTAGTAAAGTGGGTTTCCTCTTCCTCCTCTGCACCAGTAATACCCTCCTTTTGACACAGTGATTTGACCATTTGAGTGGAAAACAGCATCTTTGGTCAGGTGTTTAGAGGTCTTGTCATCTCTGTACCAGTAGTATTTCCAACCAAGTGAGAGCGGGTTTACAGAGCAGGTCAGGGTCACAGTACTGTCACCAAGTGAAAGACCTCTTTTGTCAGCGCTTATATGGGTTTGTGGCCTACGTGCTGTTGCATCGAGAACAAATACAGAGATGTCGGTTTCATTACCGCAGAAAATGCTAATTAAATATATGATATTCTGTAGAAAAACAGCCACACATTTTTAAAAAAGAACATCTCAGTGAGTCTTGCCTCTGGGTATCTGCACATATTATTCCATTACTATATATACATGTTTTTAAATGATGAGCATGTTGAAGTAATATGTATCAATGTCTGTTTGCTGAGTTAAGCTAGAGGCGAGTTCTCACAAGAGACAGGATTTGAAATTTGCATAATGCAGTAGTAATGAGTTTAATCACTGTACTTTTACAGTTATATTAAGTGATTGTGGTGCAGCATTACACAGACATAGTCAGTAAAATACTTACGTGACACTGTCAATGTGACAACTTTACTCCATTCTGCTGATAAATAAAGGCCTTTTGTACCCCTGCACATGTAATTTCCACTGTGGTACTCAGTTGCTCCACTAATCCTGTGTTCACTGTGTTTAGACAGTGATGTTGAGCCTGGTCTTCTCCATTCATACTCCCACTCAGTGACTCCACTTCCCTGAATCTCACATCTGACAGTGAATTCCTCACCGATGAACATTGGAGTCCAGTAGGGTTGTATGGTCACAAAAGCCCTGTTAGGAGCTTTGCACACCAGTAACAAATAAAAACAGGTTTAATTATTTTACAATCAGGAATACTGATTAAGATTAATGTATGTTTAAACCACTGACCAGGTTCTATGTTCTGTTTAAGTTAGAAAATATATAAATATATAAAACTAGACAGTTATTGTAATTTTCACTGTAAAGTCACATAATTCAAACAGATGACAGCAGAGTGCTGTAAAGGCATGATCCCTACTAATGAAACCATGAACAGCAGTGCCAGAGCACCGATCTTTGTTAAAATGGTGGTAAAGCAGATGCTAAAAATATTTTAGAGAACTTCTGTTCTAATTCTGATGTAAAACTCACTGTTCTCTTTCTCTTCTTAAAGTGAGGTCTTGTGGTTTTGCAAGTTGCAACAAACTTCAAAAGGTTCAAAGATGTATTTGCATTGTGAATGAATTACATATCAAGAATAGACTCTCAGTTGGCCGGGTCGCTGTTGTGAATTTGACTCAACTGGGTGTCAATGTCTCAAATTCCAAAAATAATAATACATCGTGTAGTTACAGACAGATAGAGTGCACAGTATCATCTTTAATGAAAATAAAAAAAGTGCAGTTACCTTTGGTGTGTTCACAGTAGATGAGAGTATGCAGCACTAAAATAAAGATAGATTCTTAGAAGAAAATCCAAACAGAAACAATACAGAAACTCAACTAATTGGTCACAGACAAATTCATATTGAAGAAGAACTTCATAAAGTCTCCTTCCAATCAAAACATGTTCAAACACTATTAGAATTAATGAGCAAAATAATACAAATAATAGAGTAGGTGACATGTTCCATCATTAATGATAAACATGGGTACTGCTGCTTATTATCTCTCATACACTGTTCTGCTCCTGGAAATACTGACAAATGCCAACATCAGCTAACTCAGCTTCACATCACATGTGCGTGTTCACATGTTTCAAAGTCTGTTTTATATTGAAATTTATATTTCACTTTACTGTGTTACTGGGTCAGAATCATGTTTGCTCATCAGTTTGACACTACAAGAGATTTTTCTCTTAGCTGCACCTTAAATCTTGAAGACATGCGTGTGCAGTCATTAGTTAATCTTATAACTAATTTAAGGAAAAATAATAAACAGACTTTTAACTTCCAGAACATGAGAGTTCAGTGTTTGTGTCATGGTGACATAGGACACATTTTGTTCTAAAGTTAAACTTCTCTAATAAACAACGTAATTAAACATCTTAAATTTTTTAATGAGATGGAAAACAAATTAAATACACCAGTGAAATAATATTATATATCATTATTTATAACACATATCATATTCTGGACTATTTAAATATAGAAAGTCATTGATATACTCACAGATTAACCCCATTACACACACTAAGGTGTGAGACATCTTGCGATTGATTTGCTTCTGAGAGTTTTTGCTATTTGTAATACAAAAAAATGCACAACTAAAAAAAGGAAGAAGCATTTGACAGCTGAGAACAAATGTTTTCTAGCACTTCTTAAACATGTCACAGGATTGAGTGTGCGTTTACACTTCCTGTTGATACAAATCTTGTGCATAGTTCAAAGACATTAAATTATATTCAGATCAAATACATTTGACATATTTTCTTTGTTAAATTGTGAATAAAATATGGGTCTATGAGATATATAAATTGGTCATGTGTGAACTGATCTTCTCCTGAGTCATAGTTATCAATAAACACAATATTTCTAAGCTGTGGATGTTTTCTTATGTCATTTCACAGCACTGGGTTGAGGCTCTGACTGGGCCATTCATAAGTTGGATTTTGTGTCTTCAAAGCCACTGTGAACTATATTTGCTTAATTGTTTTAGAGTCATTGTCCTGTATGACCCAGATTCTCCTGATCTTGCAGACAGCTACTCTGACATTATCCTGTTGGATACATTGATAAACCAGGGAATAATTATCCCCTCCACAACAAGCTGATCACAAGCTGTTTAAGTCCAAGTCGCCAGCCCCAAATCAAGACGACCCTTCCTCCATACTTCACTGTCGGAATGATATTTTTACGTTGGTATGCAGTTCTCTTTTCTTACTTTTTCTTGTCATTGTAAATGTTGAAATCCTCTTTTTCATGATCCCTGTAAAATACACTGAGGTGTTACAATTGAATGAAACTTTAGTTGCACCAAGGAAGTGCCATGAAAACTTTTAAAAATATGTTTGCTATCCATAGATCTTAAAAGTTACACTTGCAGTTTTTGCCATTTTTAATTAAGTTCTTATTTATTGTTATTTTTTCATTTTATGGTGAAAGAAAACACAGCTATTATGCTTTTACATCACCAGAGGGAGCTCTTTATTTTCAATTTGTCTAAAAAAATCTTCAGTGTTTCTTGGGTATATGTCAATACATTAACAGTTGCTGATTAAAATGATCTATCTACTTATTATATTATAACCATATTTGTGCGATGATCACAATAAACAAAAAAGACATTTCAGGCTCAATCTGGTTCTGATCAGTATTTCACACAAACTCTTGCTACAGAATCAGTATCAGAATCAAGTCTGAAGGACACAAAGGACACAAAGAACAGCTGATGTCTGACTTCCTGCTGGACTTTATTTAGTTCGAGGCAAATACTGTCTTCATATGAGACACAGATCACATTCACTGAGAGATTAATTTATACAATTACACATAGACATCTCATGTACAATGTGCTGGTGGTCACTGGGTAGATTGTTTATTTTAATGCTCCACCTGATCTCATATATGCTATTGATCTTTTAAAGTTATAATGTCGTGGATACATTTAACACTTTTCAACTGGGGCAATAATGTGAAGTTGAGAGTTCAGATATTTTTAATATTTTGGGGTCTATTTATATGGTTGTGAAGCCATTGTGGTGCTAGATAGAGCCAACATGATTAAAATGTCACTGACCAAAAGTATGTGGATCTAATTGTATATAAATAGACACAAAGTGTTGTAAATATAAGTGAGATTTAAAAAAAACTATAAACAAAAACAATTTACAAATTCATACCACCAAAATATCAGTAACATCTGTGATTAGTTAAAAGTGTTGAAAATCAGTTTGGAGAAACTTGACATACAGTATATTGTGAATTTCAGCCTTCAATGGGGCGACATCATCGTGTTGTCAACCTCAGGGTTAGTGGTTCGATTCCTAGTTCCTCCTGGTTACATGCTGATGTCTCTTTGGACAAGACGTCCTCTATGTGTAGCTGTCCAAACAAGGGGATCAATAAAAAAAAATTAAAGCATTATTGTATTTCACATTTTATACTGGGTCCCTGCAAATTGGCTAAAGCAGATAGTGATAAAGTAGGACTGAGAATACTTACTTCAGTCAGACAGTCAGGATAAGACATAGCAGTTAATTAACGTCACATTCATTCATGACTGGAGAAGTCAGGGACATCGACTTAAGCTTAATTTCTTTGCTGCTACAGCTAGAAAAACTAAATCCTTGTGTGGATTTCATTTGTGTGGGTTTTGAACTTGTGTGAAGACAGAACAGCAGTGTTTGATGAGTTTGACAGATCAGATATTTCACTAAGTTGCCACACTGGTTACCATGGTGATGGTCTTAACCATACAGGTCCTCAGCACCTAGCTGAAGTCTAACTCACCTTTAGTTCCTGGTGGACACATTAGTGATTTGAGGGACGTGTCACTGTTGTTTCTATCAGAGGTGTGAATCCCTTGGTGATTCAATTTTAATGCATGTTTTGTATCGTGATGTTGCTGCACAATGTTACAATAGGCAATGACTTCACAAAACAGAAGGCTCAGACAGAGAGAGAAAGAGTTGATGGAGACAGCCACAACTTTGCAGAACTGGATTAAAATACCCAAACAACATTTTCTATATTGATTTGATATGATGTAGGCATAACTTAAACATATGCTAATGAAGCTGACAACAATATTTCCATGATAAATATACAGGGTATTATACACTAATCAGACAAAACATTATGACTTCCTGCACAATCTAATGCAATCCATAACAAGAGCTCTGCCATGAATTCTACATTTACAAAGTTGTAATTTTCAGTTTTTAAGTTGAAACAGTCAGAAATGTGATAATTCTACTACATGTGCATTATTAATGTCATTGTGAGCGGTGGAGTCGTACTGGAGTACGTTATGTTAAGAGGTGTCTCTAATGTTTTTGCCTCCCTAGTTACATCAGTGATGGGGGCTTTAATCTGTTCATCTGTAGTTAAATCATCAAACACAGTTTTCCTGCTAAGCAACTTTCTGGGTCAACCTGTCAATCAAGCACAGTTATTTACTATACTATTTACTATATATATTACTACATATATTTACTATATTACTATATATTTTTTTGTTTCATCTTAGTTAAATCTCTTGAACTTCCACTGTTACAAATCTATTTTTCTAAATAGGTTCTATCTACATTTGCAGAAATACCAAGGATATGTGACGTCCAACAATATATTGTCACAATTGTTGAGTTAAAGTAGTATTTGATGTATTTTTGTAAAGAAAAGCCAAAATTGTGTGTTTTTGATACTGGTTTTCTGTGCCATGTTTGTATTGTAATTATCAAATTACACCACAAGGGAGAGTGTCCACCAAAGTGAGCGCTAGTTGTGACCGACTAGGCCTCCGTCTCTCAGGCAGAGAAACAACTATCGTCTCCTATCTCTGCTTTCCTGTATAAAACAGGTTAGTAGCATGTGAAATATTATCACAATTTACTGCTACAGTCTTTAAACCTTTCTGATGTTGTTTGTAAGAGGTTACACATAGAAAAGAGTGCATTTGACAATATTAAAATATTTTAGTGGCGACCGTACTAACAAGACAAAATAGCGGCCTTATACTTTCTTACTTTTATTTGTCTGTACCAAAGCTCCTAGATATCGATGGCCTTAAAAGTTATGTGTAGTTAAGGTTTATTTGTGATGTAGAGTAAAAGACATTGTAAAAATTAATTCATTGTTGTTTAGGTTTTCAGTGGTTGAGACCAACCAATCAGATTATTGTATTAGGCTAATGTTATGAGATGCCAAACTATGTTACATGCATTTTAGTTTGTACTTAATAGATGTTTTGTTAAAATTATATTTGTAAACATTAAAGTTGGTCAACAAGGAATTTAACCAGTGAGATAATTGCTGATGTGTATATTGTAATGTTATGTGGCCAACACAGAAAGTGAGACAGTCATGTCACTGTATGTTTTAGTTTACTGTCATTTGACAGAAGTGTATGCAGAAATTGTATATCTGTATATTTCAGGAAGTGTAAATGTGACAGAAAATTCATACTGTGTATAAGAGAAATTTTTCAACTCTAAAGTTGCTGGAAACCCTGAAGTGAATTTTGGAAATGTAGAAGACAGAGAACAGCCTGCTGAACGAACACAACTACCGTCTCCTATCTCTGCTTTTCCTGTATAAAACAGGACATATTATCTGTCTACCAGTCACTCCTGCGTGAGGCCTGTAACAGATACCAGGTTTACATCAAGTAAAAAAGACAAACTAATGAAGATTTGAAACCAACCTCTTTGTCACAACTCATGTTGCCAGTCATCTTTGATCCATCTGTCTTCCACATTTCCGACAAGCTTTGAATCAGGCAGCAGCTTGATTACAACTGGAGCATTAACTAGAAATAATTTACCCACAAACCAACTTGATCTGATCTTAAGTCAATCTGTGAAAGAAATCTGATCTAACCAGCAAAGTTTTCTCAAAACAGTCCCTTCTCTGAGCCAACTTTGGAAACTTGTCTCAGCCATTTATTTTATTCATCCTTTGAATTCTAATGAAACCGGCAACAGCACAGAGAAGACAATTCACATTAAACATGTAAAGTTGTAAAAAGGTTTGTTTCATAAGAGATTGGAACAGTTGTTTTAGCTTTGGTCTCTTTGTCAGTATCAGCACATCTGACACTGAGAAAGTGCGATCAGTTTCTTGTTGTGCCAACAAGGTGAACTTCTGAGTTCAATGTGAAGGTGTTATTTGACTTTAACCAGAACAAAATGCAGTAGGTAATCAGACAGCAGCTCTTCTTTGTGACCTTGTGAAACAGAGCCTGAAGCTTTTTACAGCAAGCAATAAAAGAAACTGACATAAATGTCGTGTTCAACTTTATGGCTCATGTAAAATAGCAAAAACTGTTCAGAAAATGTTCACACAAAGACACTAACTCACTACATAATTGCAGTAATGTACAATTATAGTTAAAGAATGTATAAAAGACATTACTTACATATTAACAGGATTCAAAGAAACATGTCCATGCTTTGTGACACAGTTTATTTACAAGTCTGTTGAAAGTTCATCAGATAGCTGAGGCTGAGGCCTCACTAAGAGCATATCAGACCATATCAGTCCAGTTCTCAGAGCTTTTCATTTTGCACATCAACATTTGAGTTGATGGAGCCTGTGGTTTGTGTTTCTGTTGAAATGAAGCTTCATCAATGTAAGTGATGGCCAGATTTAGTCAACACTTATTCAATAATAGACTAAACTTACATTTTAGTCATTTGGCAGATGCTATCTCTAAAAGTAGACTGTACACAGTATTAAATATTAATACAATAAACTATGTGCCAAACATGCCACTAATATAATGAGAATAATAATAAAACGCAGTAATAGCACAAAAATCAAATCCAGGAGTCACATGCAGTTAGGAAAACATTGAAAATGCTGACATATATTGTAAATTTTATGTATTTTATGTTGTGTCCCTGCAAGTTCAGTCATAATCAATGAACAGAAGAAAACTCATTAAATATTGAATATTAATCAGCCTTTGAGCTGCACAAAATGAGAGACTATGTTGACTTTGATGGATGGTCTAAGTCAACTTTACACTCATACTGTGTAGATTATGAAATATGTGAAAAAATAATATAGATACTATAAATGTATCAAAATAATATATATATAAAATATATACACTACTACTACTAGATACACTAATGTAATGAGAATAATAAACAGCAGTAAAGTTACTCTGATTAAAGTGCTTATAGGGGAGTACAAGCTTGTTCCAGTGCAGTTTGAGAAACAATTTGCAGAAACTTGTTTGGGACTAATGCAGCTTATACATACACATACAGTACAGATAACAATGAAAATGCAGATATATATCGTTTGGACGCTGATGCTAATGTATTATATACTGTGTCTGTTTGAACCCAGTCTGGAATAAAAAAGATTAATCCATCTGCCATTGTCTATTCACTCAGTCAGGAATGTCAATCGGTAATCTCTTCGATGTTAACGATGTCGATGTTAACCTCTTCACTTTGCTGAACAATCAAGGACTTAGTGGCACAATGTCCACCTGTGTCTTGATCTGCATGGTTGATAGAAAACAACAGTAAATATGGATAAAACACTGATGTTAATCTAAACAAAGACTATAAAAATACCTTTCTGTGGAGGTTTTTGGCAGAGGACTATTCCAAAAGCTGCTACAATCATTGCAACCTCAGCTACTATGAAGACAGCCAGAAAAACAAACTCCTTGTATTGATCCTCTTCTATGTAGTTTGAACCTGTGTGGAAACAGAACATCATTGCACTGTGACAGTACTTTTACAATCACTGCTATAACTGCTACGGTTGCAGCCACTGCCATTACAGACAGAACAAGCAATCCAACATATTCCTGCTATTCCTGAATTTCTGTGTGGATATTTTGAACCTGCAGAATGCTAACATTTGTGTAAACAGCAGGTCCTCAACATCTACTCGAAGTCTAATTCACCTTTAGCTGGTGGTGCTGCCTTTTCTGTGTTGAGGGACACATCATTGTTGTCTCCATCAGAGGTCTGACCCACACTGAGAACAAACGTTTCTAGGGAGGAAATCTGAATCAGTTTAACGTGTTGCCAAGCTTCTGGTTGTGCAGGTATGTTACAGTCAACTTACCAGAGGCCTCAATCTCCCATCTCCTTGTGTTCTTGTCATAATTCACAGCCAGATCACACAAGTAATCTCCAGACTCTTCAGCTGTGACTGTGAACAGATGAAGTCTGATTCGTCCTTCTCTCAGAGCGTCCTTGTCCAACTGAACCCGCCCTGCAAACTGCTGATGCTGAGATTCTGGGTACTCAACGCCGTTTATCATCTGATACAAAACTTTAAAAGGCTCAGACTGGAAAACACAAGTGAGGTGCATGACAGACCAGTCGATTGTGGTCTGACTGTCCCATTTGAAGGTGATGTTATCGTTCTCCTCTGCCTTAAGTGAGGTAGGAGACTTTACAAGAATCCCTGTAGAGGAGAGAGAGAATACAGGGGCAGACAATACACAGAGGTTAATAAAAGCTTAATTTTGTTTCCTAAAAAAAATTAAATTCACTTTAGTATGGTAGAAAAGATATCATTTATAAATATTCACAATATTCTGCTGAGTGGTCTAAGTCCCTCAGACTGATCTGATGCAGTTCAACATTTATGAAATCCACTGGGTAGTTTATCAATCGAAAGAAATGTGTCAAGTATTTTTATAACTGACTCATCATTTTAGTCATTTTTAATAAAACAAATGTAAAATATCCACTGGTTCAAGCATTTAATGTTTGCAGTCAAAACTGATCATAATAAATGAAATAAGTTTTAGATTTGGACTTTTGGTTGAACACAAGATGCAGAAGTTAAGATAAATAAAATTTTCACTGTTTTGTCTTTTGATAAACTAAATTGATGAATTATAATCAGGACATCATTAGTAAGTCGTACTAACCACAGACAGAGGAGGTGAGGACAGCAAGAAAAAAGAACCAGATCATCTTCTTCCTGTAAGACAAACACTTTTATTAGAAGATATAGATTATATAGAGCTGATTAGTAGATCACTTGTATCCTGAATTGAAATGAAACCTCAGTGAAACCGTGTTACACTTAATTTGTAATTAAGAAATAATTAATATTCATGATCCAGCTAGTGCTGTGCTTTTATGCTGAATGTTATACATACTGTTATTTTTAAAAACGACACTGACATGTTATAAGGGATCAAACAACACTGGAGTACAGCATCTTGTTTCCTGTAATCTTAGTGTCTATTTACTGCAGTCTCACCTGTTCATGTGTATGTAGGTATATTTTCTGCTATTTGTACCGCGGACGCTTAAACTTTTTACCACCACATGCATGAACACAGGCCCACAAGCGAGGGTGCAGTTTTCCTTCTGAACAACTGTCTGGATGCATCGTAGTCAAAAGCTGACCTGAAAATAAAACACACTTTTATTATCACTGTTTCTTGTGTTTCTAAAGCCACTTGATCAACAAAGACACCGTTTCTGTGGTGGTATTCAGATCACACAAGCAAGTGAGTGAAGAAGATGTTTCAAACTAAATAATGATAAACTTTGTAAAGCTTATTGATGCTCTATATTTTCACTGTGTTTTCATTTTGAGTGAATTGTTTGACATTTTCAAATTATGGGTATAAAATATGGTCAAAATGATTATGAAATAACAATAAATCCTCTCTCCTAAGCTCCTCCTCCTCCTCCTAAGGCTGCCTATCCCGCCCCATCACATGATAATACCACATCAACAACAACACCATAATAAAGAAAATAAGACTCTTTAACATAACAAACCATCACTGACACCAAGAAAAAGCATAAATATATAAAAATATAAAAAGGAAACACAATAAGATTAGAAGTGTATAATCAAAAATTTACAAACATGTAATTTATCTATGTTTTAATTTGATTAATTAAACTTTGTTGCTGTTCTGCTTCCATAAAACATAAATAAAAGCCTGAATATAAAGATTTCAGGATGGTTCAGATTAATTTTCTAATGCTCGCTGAAAGTGATTTAACTAGTGCGTCATCAGTCCTGTATAAACAAACAACACCGTGTGCTACAATATATGTACACAGATAAAACACAACAAAAACTGTGAACCACACATTAGTTTTGTTACTTACTTATTCGTAGACGGTCGAACAGCGAGTTGTGTCACCTTGTGTCATTAATTGTCTGATTATGAGCTGGACAAAAAAATGATGAACTGTTTCACTGCAAGTCAGAGAGAGTCAAATGACTCAGACAAGGAAGTAGGTGAGTTAAATGCCTGTGTTTACCAAAAACATGAAACTGAAAGCATAGAGGTGAAGAGCTTTAACCACAACTCTGTCTGAAATATCTGTCTCTTTAAATGTCACAATCCCAGCGTAGGATAATAACTACTTTACTTGAATCTTTGTTTAGTATTGCAGATTTTCTTCTGTTTAATGTAACAAATTACTAGATGATTTGGATTGAGGTCACATATGGACAGAGTAGATGTGGCCATAAAATTTTATTACTCTCATGTGATTGTTACACAGCAGCAAAAAATTATAAACTCAAAATAAGCAGCAACATCACGTCTCCATGAGTGTAAACCTGCAGTCTGCCTGTACTTCTCTCAGTAGATTTTCAGTGCAAATTCATTGTACAAAAAAGTGACCACTGTCTTTAAAAAGTGAGTTTACGACAGTAGGAGAGATTTTGTCGCCCCCGAGATGACATGTAAAAATTTAGCCAATCATTTAATGCCATGGCTGAATGAACTGTGAATGTTGCTCAGCAGGTTCAGCAAGTCTCAGGTTACCAACTGTAAAAAATCACTCTGGTGATTTGTTGACATTCAGCACGTAAGCATAGTGTTGGCTGTAGTTAGACTGTAAAGTCATAATAACATGAAAGTAGGAGAACTGAACTTAATTTTAGTTAGTGTTCAGTGGTTTATTTTGTTTACTTTCATTTCACAGATTAGAAGTGTAAACAGAGAATTATTCATATTCTAAATACTTGATATTGTAATTAATTCATATTTGTAGCTATTTTAGATATTATACCCTTTTCAGCTTCAGCTTAAACTTGAGTTAGTGCATGTTTAAAGACAGGTTTATAAAGCAACTGCTGGATTGTGACTCAACAATAACAAAACTGAAACATCACTAAGGGCTCCAACAGAAACGTCAGATTACAGTAGATCTACAGGATTAAACACAAACTATTTACATTTACATTTATATTTAGTCATTTGGCAGATGCTTTTATCTAAAGCGACTTGCAAGTGACATACAAAGCAAATGCTCCTGCATTTTAGATCATCTAGGTTTATTTGCACATGTTGGTTGACCTGTCAGTACAACAAGATAAGACATGACAAGTGCCTTCACAAAAAGCTGGGTAGAATATTTAGATCTTTCTAGATTTAGATCTTTTTGAAGTTGTAGAGAGCAAACCTGTATGTATGACAGATGGAGGAGATGTGGTCAGCAAAGCTTATCTGGTCCTGCTTTATGGAGACCATCACTGAAAATACCCAGCAGTCTGGAGAAGAAGACAAAAACACTCAGGATTTAAAGTTCAAACTTTGATTGCAGATGTTGATATCTGCCATTAAAATCTATTTAATAATTTGTTGAAATTCACAATTACACAGATGGGACATAAACCTGTAGGAGTTAACCACAGAACTGTTCACCTTGAGGTGTTATGTTATGGTGATAATTACATTTTCTGTGTAGTTTATGACTTCTGCTTATCAAATTGCTCATTTTATTTTAAACAAAAAAAAATCACAATTGTTATCTATGATTTGATGATTTAAATGTTCACCTTTGTATTTTTGGGTGAAACTGTGGGAAAATTTAGGGATTGAGCTTTTCAAATATGTTATTGGTCTTTGTCAAAATCTCTTTTATGCTCATATTATGATCTTTTTCCCTTTTCATGTGAATGTGAACAGTCTTTGTGAACCTTGTTGTGACTTAACTTGTCTTCTCATGGAAATCTTGGGTTTCAGTTCCAAAGTAAATAAGCTGTAGCAAGAGTTTATGAGACACTGATCTGAACCAGACTGAACCTGTAATACCTCATTTAACTATGAGCTTCAAACAAAACAAATACAACAGGAAGTTGATGTTCAACAATGAGACGGAGCCAGAATCATTCACACCTCTCTATTCCAGCCTCTCCCCTACCCTACCACGCATTTAATCCTATTCGTCATATCACTGCACAACTTTAGGCCTTTCACTGCGTCTCCTGTCCCTCATAAGTTCCTCCTGTCTCAGCATCCCTCTGTCTCCCCAGCTCTACCTGTCTTACAGAAAGAAGACAGGTAGAGCTCAACTTCCAAAGTAAAACATTTACCTTTTTCATGTTCACTGGTGCCATCTTGTGACAGAAATACCTCACTACCATGACAAACAGAAGGTTTTTCCATCCATCCACCCGGCTGACTTCCAGAGACAGGAAATTTAGACTCATCCATTAACCTAACCTAACCTTTGGAGTGTGAGAGGACACCAGATTACCCAGGGAAAACTCATGCAAGCTCCCACAGAAAGGCGCTAAACCACTGAAAATGTTTAAATGTCAAATGTTTAACAGATTCAGAAAAGTTTGTATGAAAGTGAAGTATAAGAAAATCACAAAACATTAAATAGTTTAATATAAACAATAGGAAACAATGCTGTATTTTCATAATACACTCAAATTATTATTAAAAATAAAAACATAGTTACTTTACACATGAACTTTAGTCTTCTTTACTGTTAATGTTCTAATTCATAATTGCACACAATCTCTGTTTCATAGATGACCTGTAGGGAGTTTTGACAGTCAACAGATCAGCTAGTAGCTGGTAGTAAAAATATGCTTACGAGTTTCTTTTGTGACAAAAAACAAATGAAAACGTGTTTATAGCTTTTGGATGTCTTATCTGAGGAGCTCAGGTTTATTACTTCTGAAGACTCTTTCTAAAAATCAGCAACTTAATTTTAAATGTTTATAACTTACAACATGTTATGCTCAGGTATTGTACAGTATAATATTTTTGTATTGGCATATGTGTTCTTGGTTGCTGGACTCCAGTATTCGTAAAGCTTATTTTTGTTGTCATTGAAAATATTCTTTAAATATAATTATATAATGTGTAATTTTTTACACAGTTCCAGGTATTCCAGATATTGCACTGAGCTGTGCTCCTGTACAGAGAGGGATCGTACGCCTTGAGGATCACCTGGACCTTATACAGGAGACCAGCTGTAGAGGTATGCATGTAGCTGTAGTCTTCAATTCTGAAAATAGGTGTTGCCCCTTTATGTGTTGACAAATTCTTAAATCAAAACAACTTTACTCGTAAAAAAATATTTATTTACAAAATGTACATATTATAAACAGTATAAAGTAAAACAATATAAAATAAAAGGAAAGGTATTTGTATTTTAACACTGTCCATCTAACAAGGTAGTTGAAATTCTCCATTATCAGTCCTCAGCCAGACAAAACTGGTCGATGATAACAGGATGAAACACAAGAAGTAGAGGCGGACACAGCATTCAGGTTGTGACTGTCCAGATGTCACATCAGTGAGATTTAAGAAGCAATTCCCCCAGAAAGTCACAATTAATGTTACTATTTTCTCAAAATTGTCCTTTCTGAGACACTGGAAACATTATTTATGGTGACATTAGTTCATATTTCTAATAACTTAATGTAAACTGAAAGTAAAGTTTATATCAATAAATACGATGATGAGAGATCAAGGCTTTGCTGATATATAACATGTCTGTTGACTTTATGATTCAGGTCTTGAACGACACAGTGTTATAGAAAGGCCTCTCTCAGCCACACTGCTATTCTCTGACAAACAATCTAGTATATGGCTAGGAAGACATTTTGTTTGTTTTGATCAACAAATTTAATAAAGCAACAATGCAAAGCAAAGAAAGCTAGAAAACAGAAAAGTAGTATCACTACTGCTCCTGCTGCTACTGCTGCTGCAATCAGGCCAATGAGACTCATCCATCTCTGAATCCTTGGTTGTGGACCCACAGTTGGTCTCTGAGCTTTGGGTTTACCAGCAGCTGCTGTAAAGGACAAAAAATACTAGCTAATAACTGATCACGTCCAACATGGGGACAATGTGAGCGTCAATGTAGTGATGTTCAGTCTCTAAAACACTGGTAGGTAGGTATAAAGAAGTATTCACCACTGAATTTTACTGAATCAACTCACCAGTAACGAAGACTTTGCATCTACCGGAGCTTTCACCGTAATCCGTGCTCACCACACACAGGTACAGTCCTGAGTCATTAGTCCTGAGTCTGGACAGTTGAAGGCTGATTTGTCCTTCTCTGAGGACGTCTTTGTCCATCTGAAGTCGTCCTGAAAACTGTTCATCCTGAGACTCAGAGTCCTCAACGCCATCACGTAGATGAATCAGGACTGCTGTCTTTTTATCAGCGCTCTGTTCACAGTGGACAGAAATGAACGACGTGTCAGGTGTGGTTGTGAACATCCACCCCAGTGTGATGTTGTGGTTCTCCTCTGCCTGATAGGAGGTCCGTGTCACATTCACTACAAATGTTCCTGTTGAGGAGACAGACAGTGAGGAGCAGAGAAACTGTGGCGTGTGAAACTTTAAACTCCATGTGTGGTGTGTTGTCAGACGTAGTTATGAATAGAAGTGTGAACTAACCAGAGACACTTGAGATCAGGTTGATGAGCTGTAGGATACTGAAGATCATCTTCTCACTGTGAAAGGAGACAGAGAAGATGATTCATAAACACATGAGAAAAATCTACAGTCTGACAGTCGTGAAAACACCTCATCCTGCTCATCATACAAACAACTCAACTCTGCATTTCTACTGTCAAAACTGTAATGGTTAGATTGCCCCAAATTAATAATCTAAAGAAAATGAACAAATAATAAAGCAGTCATGTATTTCTGTCAGAAGGTGGAGCCAGTGTGAACTGATAAACAACAGAAAAATCGGAGCCATTTGTTAATCAGTACGGAGGAATTACCAGCCATATGATATTTCAATTACATACAGTTGTTTAGGGTGTTGTCTAATGCTTTTTGAAGTAAACATGTATTGACCTGGCCCAAACAGGATCAGGATTACAAACGAAATGTTGGTGAGTTTAAAACGCAAACATTTTGTATACATTGTGACAGTGTTTTTTTCATTTATTATAGTTCACTGCACACGAAGTGTAAACATTATAAACTATATAAACACGTCAATAAGATATAAACAATGAAATCATCACAACTTTGTTATGTTTTTAAGCTGCGTCAATCAAAATCAAATTAGAGGAATAAAAAACAAACAAAAAAAACTAAGGAGTCATTCACACTTTGTGAATTTGTCCACAAATTTGTAACCACACAACCCACAATTTAACATCTTGTCTGTAAAGAAGCGTAACAAAAGTGCCAGTTTCCTCATCAAAAACAGATACAGGAATAATTTTTAAATAAGTCTATCCATTCATACATCACCTTACATGTCTCTGCTGCCGTCCAATAAACCATCTGTCCTTCACTACATGAGGAACATGACGTTTTGTTCTATAAATACCTTTATCCGTGCTTGGCAAGGTGGAGTCAGTCTGATGACAGTTAGAGCTGTTTTTCGTTAATAGACGAATAATGTTTGGATTGGATGTCTTAGATCCTGTTTAGCTTGTTTTGTGTTTCTTCTTTATCTACGTGCAACATAGGTGACAAGGAAACTATTATTATAGTTGTTATGATCTAATTACTACCACTAGTATAGTACGGTTTGCAATTTCCTGCTTAAGTAGGTCACGAAATCTGATCAGATATTCACCAAAGTGACAAATTTAAACCAACACATTAATACAACACTATCAAAATGTCAAATGTTTCTAAGCTGATAAAGGAAAAAGAAAGTGAGGCTTCTGACATCAACTGGATTCAGGTGTCCACTCAGTGAAACAAGAATGGACATGCGGTTTAGAGCTACATTGACTTATAAAAACGCCCAGAGCCAGTGTGTTTCACAAGCAGCATCAGCTGAAGTGAGCCATGTCTCGCAAAAATGAGATCTCAAAAGACCTATCATCAAGAGTAGATTTGCATGAAGCTGGAAAGGGTTACAGAGTAATCTCAAAGATATAAGATATCCATCAGTCCACAGTTTGACAAACTGTCTATAAATGGAGATAATCTGATACTGTGGCTGGTACAATGAAGAATGCTCAATGAGGTGATAAAGAACCCCCGAGTATAGCTTCAAGGATTCATCGGAGCTGGTTAACAACACAACCACTGAGGGTACACCATTTGTGTTGTTAGACCACTTTTATTGGGGCACATGCACCAGTATAAATCAGCTGTGCCCCAGTAAACTAATTCTCTATTACCTTCTATTGTTTATCTGTATATTCACTAAACTTATGATCCACAGAAAAGATACTGAATAAAATGCAGGTGATATTAATGCCTGAACGATCACTGACTCCTCCTGTAGATGCATATCGGAAAGTTCTTTAAACTAACCAAGGTGCAATGGGGACATGACAGGCTTCACTATCTTGCTGTCTCATCAGTTGAGTGGGAAGAACTTTGTAAACTCAGTCTGAGTCAAGTGATTGACCGATTTGCCAAAATAGAAAATAGGTGCTACAGTTTAATGTTTAAAAGCAAAGACAAGACAAGTGTTTTTACACTTATGGGGAATATTTTGCTTTATTCTCTGAGTGTACATTGTGTACTCTTCATTTGCTGAAGTTATAATTGGGCATGTTTACATTTCCCCGTTCTTTCGGTTCCATAGGAATTAATGTATGTGTGTGTGTGTTTTAATTTTCAAAAAAATTTAAAAATAACTGGTTTTTTGTGACACATTTTTTGTTCTGAAGCAGTAATTATTATTCATTTTATGCAAATGTAAGAAAGTCTCAGGATTTGTTGTTGGCATGTACAGCCTATTCCTTTTCATGATGAAGGTTAAATTAAATTACAGGTGTCTGTGTGGGTTGACGCAAATGTTTGCGTGCAGATTAACCACACTAAGATAAGACAAATTTAAGACAAATTTATTGATCCCACAGTGGGGAAATTCAGTTGTTACCAACAGCTACACAAATGACAAAAAGGTGTAAGAAAAATGGGAAAAAGTAGACAGGTGTGCAAAATGTGTGCAAAGAAATAAACATTTGCCAAATTTACAATTTTTTACAAATACTATATAAATAAAGTATACACAATCCTAGAATTAAAAATAAAAATAAACTACACAAGATAAGCTTTAATAAAACTCTATTGCATCGTTTGTTAGACTGTTGAGTTGTATAGTCTAACAGCGGTGGGTATGAATGATCTACCTGTCAAA
>OMLM01018415.1:12431-35199 GCA_900302695.1 Helostoma temminkii | reverse complement strand
CACTGTTTTGAAGGCTTGGAGGTACCAGCAGTGTGTCACTTTCTCCGACTCTTTTCTTTGATAACCTACAGAATACGTCCAGAGACCACATCACACACACACACACACACACACACACACACACACACACACACACACACACAGGTAATGAGTGGCTACACTAATGAGCCAGTCATGCATTTAGTGTGGCAGTAAAACACATCCAACTTAACTCTCATCAGTATAATTAAAAAGCCTCAGTTTGAATCAAAGGAAACTGAGTCTATTTATCCACACTGAAGGTAGTGATGGTTACAGACTTTTGGCTGCTTTAAGAAATAACTTTAGTTTTGTTGGAGTTTGGTAGTCTGATTTCAATTAAGCCAAATCAAAGTCAATGAGTGAGGAAGCACAGGCAGGCTTTGATTACCTCTTGTGACATGGGAAAATGCTGTGTTTTCTGCATGTTTTTGACATTAAAATGTCACTTGGGCTGTTCTTGCCAACCTGTGGCCATAATTCCATAATAAAAACTAAAAATGTTTTAGAAATATATATTTATTTCCCCTGAATTCCATTTATCCCTCCACGAGGGGTGCTAGTCTCTAGGCACCTCATATTTCAATTACGATTCAGAAGGCCAACAATTATTGAGGATGCGTCTTGTTATCCCCATACAGATTTGTTCTCACTGTGTGAGTTCTTGGTACTTTCGAAGCAAAGTGTTTAATGATCAATGAATTTCTTCCAATAAAGTTAATCAATAAAGAAACAGAAGAGATGTGGAAAAACTGGAAGGTTAAATTTGCCAGCACTGAAGCAATAGTAAAGTTTAGCAGGCTGCTACTACCAGCAGACTTGTGGTTAATTAATTGTCCTCAGCTTATTTTATAAAAGATTTATAAACTTCTAATCACCATCATCCCCTTATGTGCAATGAGCAAAAATAATTCAGACAGTTCCTGCCATTAGCAAACAGTCTTAACAATAACAAAATTCTGACAAAAACCCAAAAATATTTGATGTACCAAAAATCACAAACAGCTTTCATACAAAAGTACTGAACTGATTACTCATCTGTGATTCTGTAGCAACAGATGTCCATGCATCACATGTTACAGCTATTAACCTAGTCATCACATGACTTTCAGTTTTGGTCTTGTTGTAGAGTGTGGGGATCACTGTGTCAGTAAAATATTTTCGATATCTTGTCTTGGCTCCAAGGTAGGCAACATAGTACAAAGACCTTCGTTCTCAATGTCTAAATACAGATGTGGATCCTTGGCAACAAAAGTTTGTAATTTCAATACAGTAGGTGTCGGAGTTGGCAATTCTTGGCATACTAACAGAACTTGCTTGTATTAGGTCTTTGTTGTGCTGCTTCCATTTATTATTTCCACTAAGACACCTAAACTACAATCTAGATTTTACCTAGTTTTGTCTGAGTTACCTCTGCAAAGTCATATTTACCCTGTGTTCTTGAAAACTGTGTGAAAGAAAATTGTCCCTGATGGAACAACTCACATTCAAAACGGGTGTTAAATCTCAACTAGAAATAAAATGCCTGAAATCCCATGTATTTGTTCACAACAATACAGAAGCAGGGCACTGTAAATTGATGGGAAAACTATTATCTTAATAGCCTTTCATTTCCATTGGTGAATACATTTTGCCTCATGGGAATTGAAACTCTATCCTCATTAGAGTGTGTGTTGTGTGAAGCTTCCCCAGATCACAACATGCTGCACAACTTCTGTGAAGATCCATGCCACTGTTTACCACCACAGAGTAATTGAAACAATGAACCACGAGAACTAGAAATTCTGTAAGCCCTACTTATATGGTAGCCGATGACTTTAACTGTGTGAGCTGAGCCGCTATTGACATTTAACTCTCCAAGTCCCTGAGTGGCTTCGAACCAGACCAGCCACAACACCAAAGCCTCTGCTACATTTATGTTGTAGCTGCACAATTACCTCTCAGTAGCCCCTTTTTAGCATGTTCACACTAAGGAGTTTGTGACTGTATGAAAAAAAGTGAATTTAAATTAATAAATATATTTATATTATTAAGATATTCTATATAAAACTGATTCAACCTCTTGAACTTCATGTTCAAGTTTTTATATTTTACTATTGCAGGCACCTAGTGTCTAGTAGGTTTTTCCTAGGGGAAAAACCTCAATTGCACACAGGCAGATGTGTTTTGTTTGAAATAAGCAGCAGAGAACCTGGTTAGTATGAACACTATGGTTTAACAGACAAAGGGAAAATTCAAGAGAAACAGAGAACCGAGTTGTTTGAATAACAGGAGAACTCAGAAGTGCAGAGCAGAAATACCGCTGCAATCAGCACTTAAAACAAAAGATGGAAACAAAAAAGAAAAGAAAAAAAAACTGAAAGCGAGAAGCTACTATTGTCCATCTACTTCAAATGTCTATGTAAAGCTGCTTCAGAAAATATGAAGGACTTGATATTTTTGCCCATCAAGCTGCTCTCAGAAGCTCACAATGACAAAATTAAATCACGATATATAAATAAAAATCTCAAATTACACATTTACAGATGTATGTCAATCCTGTATTCTTATTTCTCATAGAAAAGTTCTACGCAATGCCAACACCTGCACATGATTCTTAAATGACAGTAACCAACAATGACAACTGTAACATGTAGTATTATTGTATTATGAAATTGTATAAAATAAAAATCAGTGATTGTTGATACCACAGTAGCTCTAATTTCTGCAGCATGTTGTAACAGAGATTGTTTTCTTTTGAGTCTAGTTTGATTGACGTTGCCGCTTTTGTCTTGTATAATACTAAAGTGATTTGCAGCTCTACTAGTCTTCTAGTTCAAATAATCAAATCATCCTCTTAGACCAACTGCACAGCTTAGAAATCCTTAACTGTCTACAAATTTCAGGGCACGGACTCATATGGCATTTTAGAACAAATCTTATTCTAAGGCCCCAAGAAAATGGTTCACAAAAGCACACAGAGGCAAATTTAATTTCTGGCCCAGCCAGCACTAATGTGCCTTCCTAGTGAACATACTCAACATGAGCAATTTCAGTTCTGCATTTTCAATTGTATTCCTGACTGAATGAACCAAAAACTCCAATTACACATTTACAGATGTCAGTACTGGTTCTGCACAATTCCATATTCTGCACATAATTCTTAAATGACAGTAATCATAGCAAGGGCCAACTGTGAAAACTAGTACATGCAGTATAACTGGACTATAAAATTGTGAAAAAGAAGAGATGAAGAGATAAAAAAGTAACACAAACATAATCTTTTTTTGTAGCAAATAATGCTATTTTCAAGCTATACTGGTCCTAGCTCAGGACCAAAGCTCAGACGGCATATCGCACTTGTGTCGCGTTATAATAATATACACGTGACCACGAACACGGCACCGTACAAAGCAGAACTCCAAGCGCCAAGTTTGAGTACTTGCATTAACTATGTGTGGGGCCGAAGCGTCTGCTCCATGTAACATTTTACACATACAAAGATAAAAGAAAGAATCTTAACTGTTTAACAGAGATCCTGTGTTGCAATGAGACGTAACAGAAAAAGTCAATTTCAAAGCAAATAACAGCACAGACTTTAAACTCCACAAGCTGAACAAAAGTATTGGAAAAAAAAACACAGTGCATGGACCTGTCAGTATTTGTAAAAGTGTGAATAAGTGTATGTGTGTGTACTTTCACAAATGCACACATGCATTCCATATTCCAGAGAATTAGCTTACTTTTCAAACAATGTGCCGCACCTTGAGGCCCTCATGCATCTGTTATCATTTTACATCCTGCCTATAACTCAGCTGAGAACAAACCTCCTGAGCACAATGTGTTCCACTAAGCACCTCATTACAGAGAAAGACCCTTTGTATTCCACTGAGGCAACACTGTAGGTGCGTGGAAGGAAGCTTTAGATGAAGTACTCAACACAGCAAAGTGACAGTAATTGTGTCATTCATGACGAATTCTCACAGACTCCGTGGGTTCAGAGAATCGTGTAGATCTTAGCTGAGAAAGTGAAACCATGCACTTTTGGTGAGCTCAATGTCTTGGACCAGCAGCAGTGGGAGGTAAGTGTTGAGTGATTCATGTTATTGCAGGGTGTAGCATGTGTGTTTACTCACAATGCAAGAGATCAGCAACCCTGTAAAATCACAATGTGTTAAAACAAGGTGAAAACTAGCAAACATACATAATTGTGCAACAAAACCACAACGTGGCAAAATAAAATAACACATCCTTCAAAACAATAACTTTCTAGCCTGATGGTTATCATTACACCAAACTTGAAGGTAAAATCGTCAAATTCAGTGTCACCGCAAGAAAATAGAGGCTGGAAAAGTCTGCAGCTTACTGGCTACAGTAATAGCACCACAGCTTTCTTTGCATATTTTGAAAATTATAAAAATTGTGGGAAGGAGAAAAATATATTCCTCACAAAAAAAGGCTGTAAATCCATAATCAAAACACTGTAATTCTGCTTCAACCATCACAGCTTGAGGGGAAACACACAGCATTTCATAATGCCCATACTAAGAGATAATAACAATAATCTTTCAATAAGATTGAAATAATTGTCAGTTCATATTTAACGGAGATTACGGGTATCTCTGTACCTTAAAAGGGAAATGACTAAGCTGAAGATTCACCACACAAATAAAAATGAGGAGAAACATGCTTTAAAATTACAAATGACACATCCACAGAAATTCACCAAACCAAGACAGCTTAATCTTCAGTACGAACAATGAAATATGACGTAATGCATTTTTACAGCTGTGTGTTGTGCTTAACCTGTTATTACGCATTTAAGGTACAACATGGAAGAAAACAGAAAGTTAAAAGTTTAAGGGGGCACATTATGAAAAAATACACTTTTTCAGTCTGTGTCAGTGCATAAATCTTCCGCTGTGCCTTGCGACCCACACACTGTGAAATGAAACTAACCAGTCTGTCATTTGTGGGCTCCATATGTCAGAAAGCATGTTGTTCAACAAGCCATTCAGATCTACCCCCTTCCATAGGTAAGAAGTGGACACATTAGACACCATCTATTTGAGTATCTCTCCAATACGTAAACCCAAGGCTGGAGACCTACACCACAAAGGTGAGCCATATCTTACTGCAGGTGCTTCTGGACCCTACAGACTGTTCACATAGCATTAGAGCTTATAACAAGAGGACGTTACCACAGGTTGGATGTTGTGCTTCGGGCGAGGATTGGCCTAAGGAGTACAAGTACAAGAATCCCTTCACCCTAGAAGAGGATGTGATCAGAACTGTCTACAGCAAACTCACAGCTTTGCAACTTTTAAATTACTTAATATGCTTATATGAAGTATTCTATTTTATCATTTATTATTTTTTATTTGTTGGTAAGTGTGGTAGAAATAGTCCTGCATTACTACATTTATAAGTGTTTGACATAAAAAAATACTGTAATAAATTAGTTAGTGAGAAAAAGTATGCAACTTTTAATTAATGTTTATTTTTTTCAGTTGAAATATACTCCTAAATATATGTTAGTGTGGAGAGGTGCTATCAAAGCCTCCTATGATCCAGACTCACTGAACAGCACTGCCAAAAGTCCAGAAATATTTGCTTCCAAATGTTTTTGAGCAAAGCTCAGTTTAATTTCTGCTCAATTATGTAGCTTTGGGGCGTTATTATTATTTAATGTAATTTCATAAGCGCTAGTTGAATTACTACAGTATTTACTCACTACTCAGATTTCATAATTAATGTGTTTCGTGATGCCAACACCCTTGTATCGGAGCACAACAAACACTTCAGTGTAGGGCTCTGTAGGTCAACATGGTGCATGTTTACAGCTTGGAGAGTTTATGCATAAATACTAACCCAACATCATGTGCTGAGAGATATAAATAACAGTATTGACCTGACGCAGATGTCATGGAAACCTCTATACTTGGTTGCCAGTGTTGTTCACATGTCCCGATTTTAAGGTCGGACTCTCGCTTGAACCTGTGCAGTTGTTTAATTTTTGGTTTAAAAGTGGTTGTTATGAGGATATTCACAGAAGAGGTGCTGCCCAACTCGTTCAGACAGGAGTCTTAAAGTGTTTGCAGCAGAAACGAGAGCTAAAACAAAAAGTGAAATACACACAGCTGAAAAATGGAAGGAATGAGGAAAATAATGGGTTTTGTGATCATTAAGGAAGATATTTCCTGTTAGATGACTGAAACACAAATAAACCCGATAATGTGTGTAATAACTTTTCAACATACTGTCCAGTTCTAAGAGTTGTGGTCCCTAAGAGTCACTCCACATTTTATCAAGCTGCAGTTAAGTGAATGAAGTCTACCCGGGTCTATTCTGCTCCACTCAGCTCCATGCTAATCTGTCCCTTTGTCTTCCCAGCCTGCAAAGAGGAGCAGCCTGCTCCACATCAGACACTGACAACATACAGGAAGCAACACAGGCAACACCACATTCACACTTATATATATAATAACATACATCTGCTTGTCAGGTTGCACATTAAGTCATAGATACGTGTTAATTTAAACAGATCTGACAGCCATTTCGGCTCGTTTCCCCTGTCGGCGTATTTGCATTTGCAGGGATTTGCGCACTGGCCCTGCTGCAGGCAGACATACACATGTGGAATGTGGAGGGAAGCACCCGCCTATAACAATAACACTACACACAGACACACAGGATAACTGGTGCAGAAGTTGTGTTAAAATGTAACATGAATCTGTAGCGAGAGATGCCTTTTGGTCTCAACGCATGTAAACATGGCACAGCGAGGAAACAAAGAGAAAACGTTTTTTTTTTTTCTCCCCCTAATACGCTGCGGCTAGCTCCAATGCTAACACAATCTGTGGTGTGTTACTTTCACAAAAACAAACGAGTGAATTCTCTCTTACCTGATGTGGCATATCAACTTTCACTTTGTGCAGTAGCAGAGGGGGGCCCAAATGTTGGAGCCAGGTCGCCAAATTTTCCGAGCCAGTGGAGTTGAAGGCTGCTTTAGTTAATAATTTCCCCACGCTGAAAAACTTTTTCCTTGGTATGAACAAAACTGTCAACAGAGAAGAGAGGACGAGTGAATCAGGAGGGGCTATATAACGGTCAGTTGGGGACTGGGAACTGGGTGACGTCCCGTTATTTCGTGCTTGGACACAGTGTACGCCAAACGTCATTCAATAAATCTGGCAATTCAGTAGTTGCTTTGCTCAAGCAGAAGCAGACACAGCCCGGGGCACGACTTAAGGCTCCTCACTAATCCTTTCAGGTCTTCTGAGAGATTCGGCGCTCAAGCTACACACTATGCAGCGCCTCATTCACCCAAAAACTTTAAAGTTTTAGGTTACGTTTCTTCTCACTGCCTGCCGCCCTCCTCCTCCTCCTCCTCCTCCTCTTCTTCCACCGCCACTTCGCTCTGAAAACGTGGGAATACGAGCAGGATTGTAAACGTTAAAAAGTTTACGCGCTGCTGACAGCTACATCTTAACCATTTATGACGCGCCTTTTAATGCAACGTCGCAAGCCCTCCAACGCCACATGTGCCAGCACGCACGGCCATATTCAGCTGCAACATTTTAAAGGGAAATTTTCTCTACACATAAACGCTGACGGAGCCCGGACGCACGCTAACCAGACGCCAGCGGAACCCACAGCTCCAGCACGAAAACGTCCTCTAATTTTCCACACATGAATATTACTGTGCGGCGACTGTGAAATGGCCTCTCCACAATGACATTACGCCTAGGTTGACTGGATACATTGTTTATGTCAGCGGCACGTCAAAATGCTGCAGCCCGCTGGAGAGAGAGAGAGAGAGCGAGAGAGCTTTAACAACAGCTAGCGTTGACGCTACGCTCACAACACCTCACTTTTGCTTGCCTGAAAACCCAATGTACCACTCGGCCTGCACGTCTCAGCAAAACGGAACAAGAAAGAGCAAAAAAAAAAAAAAAAAAAAAAAAAACAGAACTACTACGCTGCTACCGTGGCACAACACCTTTCGCTACACTGGACACTCCCAAAGGTACGGGAAAGTGCAATATAACTTACATTAGTCCATGAGAAGAGCAACGTAAGTCAGACACGCTTAGTCCAGTTTTTAGATCTGTATCAACATAGATGGACAGCACTTCTCCATAATCCCGCCCCCACCGTTTACCAGTCAGGCATATCTATACATATATATAATCCCCCCGGTGTCCAATCACAGCCCTCCACTCTTGAATAGTGTCTGCGCCCATTGGTGGAGAAACTTATCAATCTTGGGTCGAGTCTCTATCTGCCTCCGTACCATATAGGGGTGTGTCGTGACGTTGTAGACAGCCTGATAGTAAACAATTTAACCAGAAGTAAGTAAAATGAAATATTAAAAAATATAATAATAACCACGAAGCTTGTGGTGTTTGATTAATCTGTATTGTACTGAGATCCGTTTCACAAGACAGACCCCACAACAACCATGTGTTTATTGTTGAGGTCATGGTGTGTTTCTGTTGTTTTTGCCCCCCTTATTTATGTAGAGGGTAATAAACATAAAGTAGAATCATGAAATTTCCGACATTCAAAGTGGCGTGCGTGGATGAGTGCATAAACAAGATCATAACAAAGCTCATTCACCTAGTTATTACACCCTCTTTCTCTCTGTGTGTCTCACACACACACAAACACACACACTCACAGTATTTAGTTACATTAATTAATATTATAATTAAAGATATTGTTAGAAATATAAGCCAGTAACATGTTTGAACTGGAAACCAGTCTTCCCAAGTTCAGAACTGGTATGACCTTTAGTTTGTCTGTCTTGTGATCATCTGTGGGTGGTTGCAGCAGCATGAGCAAATATGTATAAAGATATTGCCCGTCCACTATTCATAATGTCTCTTTATGAAACAGGAGCATCAGCAGTTTGTGCTCTCACATTTTGTCTTTTTAGACTTTAGAAAAAGCTTTAAATTACAATCACAAACATAATTCTGTGCATTTATAGCGAATGGAGATATGTGAGAACTACTTTTTGAATGTTAAATGTAACTTTGTAATTCTAATCCTAAATTATTTATGATTTACCTATACATAATATATGAAAGTTCCAGCACATGCTCCTGTCCCTCACTCCTGGAAACTGAGGTTAAACAATAGTAAACACATACCAAGAACATAAGAGGTTAGAGGAAAATATTTTCACTCAACCACTAGACAATCGGTCCGTGTCCATAATGTGACACTGCAGAGATAATTTGTCTACTTGGTGAAACGATACAGTGGTAATGATAGAGTGTTGTGGTGCTATACTGTGTCGCCCTTGAAAGGTTTTATTATAGCACTTCAACACTTTATCCACTCTTTAATTAGAAGATTATCTTTGAGAAAGCAACTCCTGTCATTTCCATGGATGGACTAGAGCGCAGAGCCAGCCTGGAGGAGCTGGATCGAGCTGCCTTTTCTTTTTTTTTTTAAACAAAATGCACCTACTAGACTGTAGGTGTATTTGTGTACAAAAAGGTCCAAGCTGGCAGCAAACCAGTTAGTAAACCACAACTGCCGTACATTTCAGTTAAAACAATACAGGCAACATTAGACCAAACGAAAAGAATGAGTAGGGTGTTTCACAACTTCTGTGCGACGTGAAAGAAGTCATTATTCATTATGGGATATGTGACATATTATTATACGTTATTACATGTTAAACAACAACTATTCCATGGTACTTGACTGTCTATGGGCACCGTGAATGACTACTGCTGTTGCCTGCCTAAGAATATCCTTTTACTGGCTGTTATAAAGCAGTGGAGCTGTGTTGTTGTTACAGTTACGGCAACAAAATTATTATAGCTGGTTGCAAAGAACATCTACTCTGGCTACATGTCGTAATAATGTTTAAATGTCTGTATAGGACTAGCCTATACTGCATTGTACAGTCCTGTATACTAATACTGTATTATGTTACTGTATTGTAATTCAAGATTCAAGATTTTAAAAACTGTATAAATTGCAGAGGGAAATTGCTGTAATATACTCAAAACTTAATTTAGTGTAGCCCAGATTACATAAAAAACTATAATATACAGTACTTTATTATACTATCCTACACCATGCTACTTGTACTTTTGACTTACTTTTGCTTTTCTATACTATACAATACACTATAAAATATTATCTAAAATATTATATAACATTACAGAGTGAGTGAATGTACCAGAAAAACAAATGCAATTGTGTGTGTACGTACAGTCTACAGTAGATACTTAACATTTACCTATGTCAGTATACATTATATTTTTCTTTGCAGTCTGTGTGTGTGTGCATGCACTTAAATCTAGGCCATCCCTTGTGGCTTTGTGTCTCAGAGGCGGATCAGTCCATACAAGAGGGAGGGTAGCCAGCTATATGGGTATGTTTGTGAGCGGCATGCACACACAGCATTTTATCTTCCACTGTGTTTGTGTGTGCATATAGAGAGAGAGGAAGAGAAGCTGAGTAATGTATGTGGTTGTCTGGAACAGGAGACGTCTTCACCTAAAATGTTCATACGTATACACACATACGCATACACACACACACCCCCTCTCACTCTGCAGCTCTTCCTCACTATCTTTCTTCTTAGAACTCTGAATGTCCCCATTTCACTTCAGCGCCCCCACTCCCCACTTCCAAACCACCACACACCCAGCACATACACACCACTTTCTCTCCCACTCACAGGGTGAGTCTAGGAAGCAGCTGGAAAAGCAAATAGTTACAAGCACGCCGAGCCCTGGCCCACTGGCTCTCACAAATGACTGGACCTTTACTTGGATGAATACAGTCCTCACACTGGATTTACAGCTGCAGCGAAAATAACACAAGGAACAGTGCAATTGCACAAACCTGAAGGAATGCTGCAGTAGTTGGCAAACACACTCCTTGATCAACTTTGCAGTATGTGGTGAGAAGATTGGTAGCAGTGTCACCCTTGGGCACCACAGGTTTCTTGGGAATATTTTGGCAACTATGGCCACACACACACACAGGCTCACACAGTCCAGAGAGGGAGCTATCTCAGTATCTCAGACTTTTCCTCTGTTCTTATTTTTAATCTAGTCTGTAACATTTACTGTTTTAACAAAAACAGTAAAAAAAAAAACAACAACTTTGGATGATGGTGTATTTTATCTTGTATTAAATGTATTCAGATGGATTTGGAATATTAATACCAGATATTATTTATATGAGCGTTATAAGCATCAATTTCTTGCAGACAGCGTTCTGCTGAACTCAGTTCTTCTACTTACAGTTCATGGAAAAAAAACTTTGGGATTCAGCCAAGACCTCTCTAGATTAAAACTTAATTTATGGTTCTTTGGGTACTTTACATTCTTCTTTGTAGTATTAAAAACTTCTTCATACCTAGTTGTGTTTTTATTTATGGTGGCTTAAAATAAAACAAGTTTGGCTCCCAAATGGCTCATGGTGGAATATAGAGGAAAATTAGCAAGGTTAGGCAATTATAACAATAACAAAGATATACCAGAAATGTATATGCTTGTATTTAAATAAAATTACTTTCTATTGTTTTCTTCTACCTTAGTTTTTCTGTTTGAGTTATTTCTTTCTTGTTTGTGGGCATGCATTCCCCCAAGAAAGCAGCTTAAAATGCATTAGAATATATAATACCTCTAAAGGTTGCGTTGTTTGTGCACTTAAAGTATAAGCAATTGAACATGTTTCCTTTTACATCCACTTTTCCTTTGCTGCTGCTCCAAAATAAAAGCAGAGCGAGTACCCATAAATATTTTTGTTTTACATCTACTCAGCAGGGGCGGAAATATATTTGATAGATTATTTCCACTTATTTCAGCTCTTCAGGAAGCATTTAATGTGGAGTGTGAGGGTATACACCCAGCGTCACTTCCAGCCAGACTGAAAGCAGCTTACTGCGTGCAGCAGTCATAAATCAGCTCCACACCACCTGTGTGTGGGACACCTGTGCAATAAGTGTCAGCAAAAATAACTTCACATAGTCCCACAGTGAAAAGAAGAAAATATTTTTTTTTGCCAAACGAAGGAATGGAAGTACTTATACCCCTTCAAAGGCATTATTGTGTTACTATACTGTGATAAAGGAATTATATCTTCCACACAGCACATTGTCTGTCATTTCTTACACAATATGCCAGATGAAGTATTAGATCTTTTGCTTAAACTAAACAAAATGTAGTAACACAACAATGTGAAGTACCCTATTAAACTGAAAGTAATTCACTCATAACATACTCGGAAAAAAGTTTTTTAAAAAACGATTATCATGAAAACATATAAAAAAATACTTTTTGTGTTACCCTAATTTAAAAGTAATTTCACTGGTTGTCTGTCGGTAACATTCTGTTACTTGTCTTCAAGGAGCTTCATTTTGCTTGAGCCCACTGGAGATGAAGATCCTGGTTTTCTAGTTATTCCAACATGCAGGACAAAATGTCCTATTTTATTTGTTTATTTATTTATTTTTATAGTTTTATTCTCAAACCACTGGAATAGCCATCATGGTCTTGTATCTATTTTAATTTTTCAAGTACTGTTTCAAATGTATTAGTTTTATTTTTATTATTGTTATTTTACTTTGTGGGGTTGTCATGGTCCTATACATGCAGAGCTTTAATAAAACATCAATTTTCTGCAGAATAAATTACCAATATATTATTAGATTTACTTAGTTTACTATAATAGATATTACATATGCACCTGTACCACCTCATTGTGTATTCTACTTTAGCAGCAGCCTGCATAGCATATGGTTTTTTTTTAGCTGTCTGGGCCTGTGGTCCAACCTACAGATAAATCAGAGTGGCCTTGAGATATTTACTGTCAGACAACATAAGAAAAAGTACCAATATACATTATAGAGCAGTTTTCGCTTTGCTTTTCTATGAAATATTTGGCAATTTTGCAATCTTTGTGCCTCATGACAGCTTTTTAACTAAAACCATCTGAGAAGTTTAGAGGAATTTTTCTTGTCAACAGCTTACAGATTTGTGAAACGTAACAATGAGACCAAAATAGACACAGCTATTTTGTAAGGGGTCACATGCCAAAAATAATGGGTATCTTTGGTTTACTATGGGGTATGAAAAAGCACTATACCCTATGAACCTATCTACAAATAACCATTTGGTGTGTGCAATCCTTATCTTAAAAAAACTAACTGTAGCCATTAGATAAAGGTTGTAAAATAAAAAGTAGTATACAAAAAGGTTTATTTTTGAAGTATAGTAGAGTTGACATATAAAATGGTTATGGTTTGTAAATGTTTTTCAAACATATCTTTAATCACATTTAGATTAATCTGAGCATTTAAATACATTATGTGTGTCCTGATGTTTTTCATCAAGTTTAGTAGCACCCATCACTCACTTTTAACTATTTTAATAACATCTGTGCCGTGTTTAGTGCAGCTTGTACTGTATGCAACACGGCGTATGTCATGTGAAATTAAACAAACTATGGTGTGACTCAAATGTTGGAAACAAGCACACAGGCAGTCTTCTCTATACAGCAAACTGATCAGGAGCATATTTCCTAAGAAGAGGTTGTAGAATTGCTCTGTTAAAAGCTGTCATAATAATATCAAATTTAGTCCTACTGAGCTGCAATAACAAGAGCACTGATTACTGACATATGTTTCCTTTCTGGCCACCACAGTTTGGATATTTTATTGATCTGAAACAGTACTGAAAATAAAATTATCTGGGTGGGGATAGTTGACATAGATGTGCTGAGACAAGACAGAAGAAAAACGGGGAAGCAGTACACTGCAGACAGATGAGACAATACACTGCCGCGTCACCATTCAACAACCCTGATCAATGTAAAAGCTGTTGCACAACACTAACCCCCTCCACTTTTGTCCTCCTTTTTTGCTTAATTTCTTGCTGCCCTGCATACTTTCTTGTTTCCTTGCTCTGCTCAGTCCACACAGTGATTGTTGTTGCAATAAAACACAGAGTAGAAATACAAAATAATGGATGGATCAATTATCGTTTCATATTTCATGTTGAAATTTTCCCACCGTATATGATATTGCAACACAAAACTCGGCTTCTCTCTCTTTGTCTCATTTGGGTAAAGATTTAAAGAAAACGACAATGCAGTGTCTGTCCCTTTATTCATCGTGCTGTTTTCATTCTTGCCACCCCTCCCTCTCCCTCTGGTCCCTCATGACCTCTGCCCTAGTGGGACTCATCACAAGTGACGAAGAGGAAGCCCAGCTTCAAATTAATCTGTGTTTGGAAACACCGAATGTCCCCTCCCACAACAAACAAATAGTTGTTATTTCAGTTATTTGACTTCTGAAAGCACAGTTGAAATTCCGATCTAATTGGTGCTATCTCCTGTGCTTGGATGTCACAAAATTTCCCTTTATATGCCACATATCCTCTAAAGTGTATGTCTGTGTTTCACATAACAAGGTAATGTAATGCTCCTCCAGTAATACGTCACAACCCAAAATGGACCCTCACATGACAGGAGAGCCAGCATGTGAAGCCCAGGTCCACAGACAGCACAGTTGTTCATGAGGATCCCCAGCCAGAGCAAGCACAGCAACTGCTGCTATAATGTAAACTTCATGTATAAAAGATGAGGATTGCCTTTTTATAACACAGAGCAAGCAGAGCTACCAAGCAGAGACTTTTCTGAGTGCATTTCTTGGCCTTTATTTTTGATTTTTTGCGGCATTTTTGTCCCTTTTTTGATTCCATTGCAGTGAACTATAAAATCATACACTTTTATTCCATACTGGCAATTTCCTACCACAAAGATTGCTGTCTTTTTATGTAGTGTACCACACATCCCACACTTGTTCCTGGCAGCAGAAGCAAGAGAACAGTGCCCATTCTCCCCACAGCCAGTCCATCTTCAACCTAACAATGTTGATTACTTAATTTTTTGTTGAGACAGAGGCTTAGGTTGGCTGACAGTTCCTTCCTCTTCAGGCTGTGTGGTGTCAATATTTTGTTCATACTACGCTGTGTTTTTGCAACGTTAGATGTGTTTTCTACCTTCATGCAACATTTCCAGGGAGTTGTTTGGGAATATTTAAAGTATTTTTTTCTCACCATGGTTTCCTATTTCTGTTTTGCACAGACCAGTCTTTGCTAAGCCCCAAAACTATGTCTTAATGATTTTGCTGTGTTCTGCAGAATTGCAAACTAGCAAATTTTAATGTGGACAGCACTCTTCTCCCACAAGTGCAAAAAACAAATCCTCTGTGCTGTAAACAACTGATGGCTTCAGCGTAGTCATATAATATGTACTGTATGCCTCAGTGTGTGGATTTTGTTTGTTCAACATGTATTAGTCCATTCATTAGCAAATGCATGTGACATGGATCACAACAACCTGATCCACATTCTGAGCTGCAGGGGTTAAAGAGAGCATGTGACTCCATGATCACACATGAAAATAAGTAAGCAAGAGTGACTAACAATGTATTACTGAATGTGGATTTTTTATATTTATGTATCTATAGTTTATTAGTCATTAAAAACAGTCAATATTGCCACCGCTATTGGCTCTATTCCATTGAGATTTAATTTAATTTAACTGGTCCAAATTTATCCTGGAAATTTAATCAGAACTTAATTGAACTTTACTAAATTAAATTTAACTGTCTTGAGCTGAGATTCAACACTAATTACTCCAAAAGACTTGGATCCTGTCTTGCTTACTGCACTGTCTTCAGCTGTACACCAAAAACTGTACTTACATCTGGAGCAATCGTTATTATAACAACTTTGATCGCTTTATACTAAAAATAACTGTAATGAGTCAGCGTCATTACAGTTATTTTTACTGTGTGTGCTGTGTTATTACTGTGTGTACTGTTTGTATTTTTCATAGTTCTGTAGGGGTCATTTACTCAAACTAAAATCTGGCACACAGCTTATAAAGATCTTGATTCTGATTTTCAGTTTATGAATATATTTAACCAAACAATCAACAAACAATAATTTATATATTGATTATTAATGTCTAAATAAATGCAGCCAAGCTCATTATAACCCACACATTTGGGCTGTTCTTCTGTCTCTGCACTTGTTCAAGCAGATGGCATGTGTGCAAGAACACTAAAGTAAATGGATGGATGAATGCATACATAAGTGCATGTTTTCATCTCTGGTTATGCCTTTAGGGATGCCTGTGTGTGACTGTGCATTGCTGTGGTCTTGCTATACGTTAGCAGTGACGAGTTTATTTCCTCTTTCCTTTTGAGCAAAACACCAGTAAAGTACAAGCACACAATGTTTTTATTCTCCTTCCAAGATAACAGGTGCAATCTGTACAGATGTCACTGCTTTCTATGTACTTCATCCTGCTTAATTTCCCCAGAGGGAAAAACAGAGAGGGATTAAAAAAAGGGCAATATAAAAAGGTGTTGGTTTTCTCCAACTGCGAAATAAAGCCAAATTCATATCTAGATTATATCTATGCATTCCCTAAATGTCAAGTGACAATATATGTTTGTATTCATATACTATATTTATAGTTTACTAAAAATCTGTATATTTCAGCTTGTGTGGTGTGTGTTTAGATCTCATTTTCAAAAAAAAAAAAGGAAAAAAAACAAACTGGCAACCCTGAGCGCAATGCCTCAGAGCCAGAGTTATACATAGAAAATTACACACTGCAGTGCCAAGTCCTTCTCAGTCAGGCCTGCAACACCAAGACACAAAAAGACACACACAAACATTCAAATACTCAAAAGAGTATCCAGATACGTTTGATACAAAAAACGGACACAAAAGTACTTTGCCCTTTGCATCCAGGCTTCATATTTACACTGTCAATGCAGATCCCGTGGTGTTGCTACATGCACCACGTAATGCAAGCCAAGTTGATTTAAATTTTTTAAACATCGGAAACCATGGAAGTAAAAGTAGGAGAAGTGGTATTGTAGCGGTTCTTCGCTTAAAGCAATTAGCTTCCTGGCATGCTCAAGTTAAATGTTTCATATGAATGGGGAAAAGGGAGTTGTCTGTGTGCACGCGTGTGTACGCGTGAGTCACAGTTAGGGCACAATAAAACAAACTTGGTCTCTGTGAATAAATGTTTAGGGTGATCTACAAATCATCCAATTTAAGCGAAAGCAATAAAGCACCAGGAAGAAATAAACTACATGCTCCTATGTCTGAATCGGACGTATTTAAATACATTTTAAACGTCTGATCAGACAATTTGACTGAATGAAAGAGAATAAAAACAAAGCTCTGAGAGCCACCCAGACAGTTCATTGACGTACCTTGGGTAAATGTTTGACCAACAGTGTCCCTGCTTGTTGTATTTGCTGCACATTAGTGTGCAGAGAATCCCTGAGGAGGTGGAGAAGATGCCACTGGCAACTGAGATAGGAACACACAGAATTGACCTAAACTGAACCTTTCACAGATTCCAGTGTTATTATTTATTTAGTCTATAGATGTTCTTACTGTGCTTAAGTGATAATTACATGCAGTCACCTGTGTATGCTTAATAGTTTTAATTTACATTCACTTCTGTATGTACTCAAAATATGTATTTATTTATTTACCTATTCACTTCAAGCATTGTTTGTTATTATAAACATAACATAAATAAAAAATGCATATGCTAATTTTGTGCTTTCTTAGTTTGTTAACTGCACTAGTTATTTAGTGCACTGACTAATTATTGATAATTAAATCAATGTTGAATAGAAGGAATTTCATTTATATAGCTAGTGTGCTTTATTTTGTAAGTAATTTTGTACATTTGTAAGTATTTAACTGTATTTTATTCAATTTTTTGCCTTTTATTTTGAGTGATCTTCCAAAGAAAATAATTGAGAATCACAAAACATGCAATAAATAGAAAAATAAGAAGAGAAATGTTCACAGACACACATAATATAGATTTTCTATAGACAGACAATGGATTTTCACCTTTTCCAACCTATACATTACAAACCCTTTAATAAAACAATATGAAAAAGCAAAAACTAAAATCCCTCATCAATTATGACCTATAAATATTACATTAGAGTGGTGTTTCTGAAAAATCAAAAAAACAATTTTTGTCACTTCATTTCACTGCATTTGTCTATTTTATTTGGTATGACCTGTTCATATGCAACTTATTTTTTCTTCTCCATTGAATATAGTTTTCTTCTTTTGAAATTACTCTGTCTCTCCCCCTACTTCTCATTCTTAAATATTTAAACTCAATTTGTTTTGCTTTTGTATCTTCTATATTAACTTTTGTAAGTAGCTTGTTTCACTTTTGCTGCACTGACTAGACCTGAGGCAAAGACACTACAGTACTGCTATTGCTCAACCTTATTTTTATGCGGGTGAGAGAGAAAGGACACACCTCTTCTATCTTTCAAGGTGTCAGTTAATGTCAGTTTGTCTTTAACTTAACTGTAAAAATAACACTATATTGTGATATTTTCGCTTTTGTTTTTGTTTTTCCGCTTGGAGTGATAATTGGGCCTCACGTTTGATCCTGCTGCTCAGACTCTTGGCACATTACCAAGTCAAGTCAAAGCTTGAACACAAGTGCATTCCTAGCTACAAATATGAGGGGGTGCTTTGAATTCATTCTGGAAGTTACAGGAGAATAGGCTCCAGAAAGTAATTAGGTACATTTCGTATCAAGACATCGCACTATTGGAGAACCTTTACGGCCATATTCACATGGACATTTGCCCTATATGTTATATGGTATATGTAAAACAACACAAGGGGCTGCAATGGTGGGTGTGTGTTGTTTCATGCACCAGTGACACAACAAAACAGGTTCCAGGAAGTCTAGTGGGAAGGAAATGCCAAGCACAAGTGATTAGTATTATACACAGATAGTACTGCTTCCCTGTGTCAAGTGTTTTTTTATTTTAGTGGTGATGATCTTTAAGCAAATAGTAGAGATAAAGTGTTCATGAACATGACTGTTCAGCACAGCGCCTTGCTGGCTGATGTCAGGTTGCATTACAGAAACAACTGAACCACATTCAAGTTTTTTCCACATGACGCTGTTTTGGTGGGGCCACCCCTGATGTCAATCCTCCTACATAAACACATTTGCCCCATTCAAATGAATGATAACAGCTGTATTTTCTCACGCAGAGTGAAAGTCTAGTTAGTTGGGTGCACCAGGTAATTTCCTTGTGGCAAAGAAGTGGGTGCACCACCTAGGGGGGCCCGGAGTTGCAACAAGGGGGGCGTGGCATGCCTTCATGTACATAATATATGTTACAACTGCTACAGTTCTAGCATGGACAAGTTTGTGAATGACTACCAAGCAAACGTAAAACTTTTGCATGTGTGGACACTAAATGAATCACATTGCCTGTGATCTGTCTGGCAATTTGCATTTTAACATTAAATGCAACTACTTTCTAGGGCGTAAAACTATATTTACTGTAACTACAAAGAGGAGGCCAAGTTGAAAAGGTTTGGGAACCACTGTGGTGTGTCCTCATATGGCCACCAATGTTATTGTTTATTATGAATAGTCATACAAAACTAGTAATCTAGTTCAGCAGCATTCCAGAGTTGCCCTTTCTTAAGGGCTTTGCAGGAGATCACCCACCTTGTTTTAAGCTGACAGTCTTAAAAAAATAATGATAAAAATAAATTAATTAAACACCAAATTCATCTGGGTTACAGTCAAAAATTAATGTCTCATGACAGTCTACATGCAGCTTCAGAGGCTTTTCCATCCCAACAGGAAACACTGACTTCTTGTAATTTGGGGGCATAAAAATAGAAAATCTTTGATCTTGGTTGAAATTCTGACATTCCTCAGTGGCCTTTAGTCACCACAAAGTGGCTGTGCCTCTCGCAAATCAAGAACATCATGTCCAGCGTGTGTTGACACAAGTCTTAATGTGCTGAAATTCACATTAACGGTGTTCTTCTGTTAGTAAACCATTTAATTTTACTTAATCTGAAATGGTTTTAGATTATTTTTAACTATTCAGATTTATATTTACCATGCTGGACGAGAATTAACTTATGGTTTAGAAAAGAAAGGATCCAGCGGTTCTGTATCATTCAGTAGTGGAGAAAATTGCATAATTTACTTGTCTGCTAGCCAAACATAATGGTATACAGTACTGGTAAACTCTCAGCAGTCCAGCAGTGAAATAAAAGAAACACTTTATTATTGTAATGACTCCAAGTTAAAGCCAAAGTCTGATGTTCTGGGAAATTTGGGAAGCTTATTTACTTTCTTGATGAGAAAATTGATATCATTCTAGTGTTTCTACACTAAGTATGAAACTGGAGCTGTCAGGCGATCAGACTAGTTTACAATAAGGACTTGAAGAATGGGAAAATAAATGATTATATTAAAAAAGACTACTCACTAACTAATATGTTTTACAGTATCCCTACACACATAGGGACTGAGGATGCATGTTCTACTTCTAATCCATGTAATGTATGTACTTGGGGTTTACTTAACCTTGGACAGACGATACAGGAAGAGCATTGTCACCTGTGCAACTGCATTTTGTGTGCAGGTTTTGTTAAGTGTTAGTCAAAACATCTTGAGAATTATGCATATGGCAAACTCAGATCTCTAAATCATAACCAGAAAAACATCTTTCAGGTATCAAACACCCACTCACATCCTTCACCGCGAATACCAACTCCACTCCTCAGGGAGGGATTGCAATCGTTTGGAGTCCATTAAACCCAGTAATAACCACACCACTGGAAGACCATTGCAAAGATGTTGTTGATGATTATGATAATGGAAATTGTGTCCTGTACGGTGAATGTGGACATGTGCAGTAAGTCAGATTCATTTTTAGCTTATCTTATTCTGTCTTCTGGCTTAACTTTCGCCAGTGTGGTAGCGGTGGCAGACATCTTTTTCACATCAGATATGTTGGCATGGCATAATAGGAAAAGCACAAGTGTGATTGATAAGATCAACAGAACTACATTCCATTTAAGTCAACTACTTTTCAAGGTATTGTTGGTACTTAAATGTAGGCTTAGTAAAACGCCTGCTGGAACTGGTTTACTGTTAACCACACTAAGTTCACCAGTACGTTTCCTGTTACGACAAGTTAAAACTGCCATAACTAGCCCTGTAGCTGGATACCGTACATACTGTATTTTATTAACTACCTGAAAATACTTTGGATGTTTGGCTTTTGATTCTAATTTAAACATACATCTCTGCCCAATTAAGTCCAGATGTGACCACATCCTACATGTTTAGTGCACATATCAGTGGTTAAAAATAAATGTTTGGGGACCACTAAAAAAGTGGGACTCTTTCCAGTCTCCCCCTGTCCAACAGTTCATTATTAGCACAGAAAAAAATCCTCCTAATATTCCTCAACCACAACCCTTGAATTTGCAATTAGCAATTGCTAAAACACAATGATAATGTACTGCCTATGAGGCATGGTAGGGAAACACTGTCTGGCTTCCTCAGTTGTTATCTGTTCACAAGGTCGCCTCTGTGATATTGGCTAATACCAACAGGTCTTTTGCAAGAAGAACGCACAACACTTTCCCATGTGACAAAACACAACATTTGTGTCATTCAGTCTTAAACGTCTTACAAAAGCAGATCCACCGACTCATTGTCTGTTAGTCTGAGACTTTTCATAAAAGCAATTCCATTACATCCAACACATACGAGCAAACCCAATAAATGTCTGCCATCATATGATAATTGTTGTGTGTATATATTTTTAAATAATTATTCACTAAATCTAATATTACACTTCAACTGATTCATACAGGATGCTTATATTGTACGTTTTCTTACTTTAGATACTTTTCCATTTAGTGTTATTTGTCTGACAGTCTTGCTATTCCCTCTTCACGCACCCACAAACTCACACACAGTCTTTACTTACAGTATAAGCCTGTCTGTGGGAGTTCTCTCCAGTACAGTATGCAGTCTGTGGGTTTTATCAGAGGCGTCCCACCTGGAGGGAGTCTAGGAGCAAAAACATAGCTTCAGACTGATTTAGAGCTCTTTCTGCTCCGCAGGAATGAATGAGCAGTGTTTGTGTTGGAATAGTGCTCTTTTTGGAGTGAACCTCCCATTGGTAAGTAGCTTCTGGAGTGTGAGGATGCATAATCATCCTGTTGGATAAAAGTCTTGCATTTGTAAAATATTAAAACACAGAAAAAAAAGACAAACGAGATAAAAACACTGATGTGTGTGTATAGGTGTGCCTTATTCCTTAAACGATAAGCTTTGTCAGTTGATTAATTGCCAGAATTTTACAATCACAAATTTAAAAGAGTGAGAGAAATGACAAAGCAGCATTGAAAAAAGAAAGAAAACACAGGTGTTCTGAATTATGTTCTTGTCCTGATCAGTACTCTTCCTACATGAGTTCGTATTTCATAAGTTTTGTGTTATGGGTTTCTAGCACCTAATTTAATTGCATGCTAAGAAAATGGAGCACTTGAGCAACAACAGGCATGTAAATATGTCTGTTCAAAAATCAAAACAAACACTTTACTGTGAATGGATGAACCAGCCATGTGTTCAGCAGCCGTCTGTTGTTATAGAACTGTGTGTCTTCTTAAAATATAGTTATGGGCCCAGAATAGGTTCCTAGTTCTGGCATGTTACTTGCATTAAATTTAGTCCAGCTGACTCAGATCGAAAACAAATTTAAAGCAGGTAGCTCATAAAAAAAAAACTTACAGTGTGGTTTTTTTAAACATGTGGTTAGAATTTATTATGTGTATGTATAGCATGTGTGTTAAGCTTTGATTCTTTCATTTTATAA
>OMLM01018412.1:0-10123 GCA_900302695.1 Helostoma temminkii | reverse complement strand
TGAAAAACAGAGTAGCTAAAATAAAAACTGTGGGTCGAAGAGAGAAGTTCCGTTCAATCACTGTTGAAGCAAGAACTCCTTTGTGTTTCTTCCCTGGTGTGAAATGGCAGCACTGTGGCTCCTTGTATTTATACACCACTGCGGACCACGTGACATACGTAACGTCACTTTCAGCCAATCACTGAGCTGACAGTGGCTGATATAATCAGCTGAGATCAGTCACCTGCAATGACAAAGCACTTTTAGTTTTAAGAGAAAATAGAGTAAAATATAGTAATAAATAATAAATGTTATGGATACCGATGGAATATGAAGTTGCTTTTTACTTCCATTGTAGTTGCACGTATACAAACAGGATAGATTATTTTAAAATATACATACAGGGCAAAAGAGTAACTTTATCTTTGCTTTAAGTGTGCTTTTAAATATATGAGGAAGCTGACTATGGTGTCTAGTGACTCTCAGTAACAATGGGTAAGGGGAATATACATGGACAACAACAAGCTTGAACAAAGCAGGAGAAAGAAAACTTAACACATTAAAGAATGTGAGAAAAAACAGGAAACGTGTACAGTGTATGGTTATGTAAATAATATTCAGTGAGTAGTTTAATATGTAACTTTACATAGAGATAGCAGCATTTATGTGGCTAGAGGATCAACGATTGCCTTCTTACATAAATGTGAAATGTGAATGTATGCAGCTGTATGTACAGTATATACGGCCTGTCTATATTATCATTGTCATGTATTTTGAACAATATGCATGTTATTACATAATTTAGGCTTATTACTATATAAATTTAAATTGTAGGTACAGCGGTTCTGTTAGTGTTGCTGTGCAATGGTTGTTCATGAAAATCCATGACTAATTATGCAAATACTTCTTTTCAGGTTTATATTCTTAACTAATTTCTGTTACTTTGACCGTGATTCAGTGTAGTACACAATCCAGCCAGTTTTAAAGGGGAGTGAAATGCTATTTGAGATTTTCATTGAGGTTTGTCAGTGTGTAAACTTTTCCATATTAACTTATATAATAACAAAGTGTATGCTACCACCATTTTCCCCTGTCTGGACTTTTAATCAGTACAACACTCCACAATGTGCGTCCTTATCAGACCACCATAACTGACACAGCTGTGTCAGCCAGTAGTTTTCCACTAGAATAGCTATTTTCTGTTTCACTTGCCTAACATGTGAATCCTACAGGCCTAGATGACAACCTAATTACATGTAAGACAGATACTAGTTTCTGACAGTATGGCTGCATTTAAAAAAATTGCTGCAATAGTGCTCATTGTAAGACCATGTGGTGCGATTGTTTAGTTTGACAGTTTCTGTTTCTTAGACGACCTACTGCACCTACTGTGTCACCCTAAGGGTGTACCATGTTTCTGTGACAGCTGGGGCTATCTCCAGCACCCCTTCCCTTAACAGAAAAAGTGGTTATGATAATGTATGGACACACCTACTGTATCTTCTACTTGTACTTAACTCTATTCTACATTACATCAGGGTCCATCTGAGACCAATTTTAGATTCTCTCACACGTGATTATCACATGTGTTAGAAATGCGTCAAGGCTCATTCCAGGTAAGCAATTTCCTTGAAGTGACATCACTCCACCTGCATGGAAAAGTGTTGCCAGCTGTAAAAACTGTTATTACTGTAGACCTACCTAGACATAACATGATGTCCATGCACGTTTCGTGCCTCAAGGTTGCTGTATGAACTAGCAAGCAGGCTAAATAAAATACCTGCAGGTTTGTCAGTACGTAAATCAACAAAATAAACAAAAACAAATGCTTCACTAAAATAAGCTTTTTGCATCACAGCACAGTTTGTGTAGTTGTAGTTAATGACAATGTGCCACAGTCTTGTGTTGCCGTCCCCAGCGTGACTCTACAATTTAGACAGCATCTTTATCTCTGCCTTTATCTGTGCTGTGTCACATAACTCCAGTATTGAGGGCAGCACAAAGCATCAGGTTTAGCTGAGGGTTTTGCTGTGTCACTCTTGTGACTCAGCATTTCAGTATTTCCATTGTTTGCTCTGATTTCAACAGTGTGACAGTGTGAGTGAGGAGGTATGTGACCTAGGAAACGTGACTGGGAGTCAGGGAGCAGTCCCCGGAGTTTACCTCAGTGCTGGATGGGATTAGTTTGAGACAATAGAAAAAGGAGCCAGTAGGTCTGTATCTCAAAATATTACAATATTTCCTAAAATCTATCCAACATCTGAAAAGTATGTTCATTTACACAGTCAGTACTTTTGTGTTGTGTCTCTCAGTTTTCTCTGGCCAACACCCCATAAATTCACAGTTTAGCTCAGGTGAGTTGGATGGCCAATCAAACACAGTAAAACCAGCAAACCAATCAGTGGTAGTTTTGACACTGGGCTACTTGGATCTTCCTTCAGACCTTGGCACCTCCATTATCAAATGAAATGATAGTTTTACTACTAAACAATGGTCTAAATCTTTGTTTCAATTTTCTAATTCAATTCAATTCTTCAATCTTTGTTTCAGAGTGTAGCCCATTTCCTGTAGAAGACTACAGTATGTTTAGTGGTCTCCTGCCTCACACCACTTCCTGTGAAGCTCTCCCAAGTTCTTGACTTTACTTGACAATGCTAAATCTGCGGCCACCCCCTTTGCTTGTGCACCTTTTCCTATCACATTTTAGCCTTGCAGTCAACTTACAGTCAACTTTCCATGAATATATGTAATACAGCACTCTGTGGACACCCAGCCCTTTCAGTCATGACCTTCTGTGGTTATGGTCATCTTCTAGACAACTGTCAGCTCAGCAGTTTTCCCCATGATTGTAGTTGTGTGTACTGAACTAGACAGAGAGATACACTGTAGTTATACTGTGTGAATAGTCATTTTTTCAAACTCTAATATGTTTTAAGATAACAGATTTTTGATTTTCGTGAGCTGTAAGCCATTATCATTGAATCGAAAATTAAAAAGGCCTGAAGTATTTCACCTTACATGTAATGAATCTGGAACACACTGTTGCAGGAGGCACCATCAAGGCTGGTGTTGTCAGCAGACTGGGCAAGCTTGTCAGGAAGGCTAAATCTGTTGTACTATCATTGACCTGTCCTGTCACCTATGGTGTGATGAACTATGGATAAGGGGAAGCTCATTCAGCCACACTAATTCCACCAAAGAGCAAGATGGAGCGATTAAGTGCCTTTTTGTGCCGACTGCCAACAGTCTGCACATAAAAACACCCATGCCCTCACCTTATACAGCCCAACTCAAGTTAATAATAACTAATTGCTTTTTCATGAGAACAAAAATATTTGTTAAATGTTGAACTTTACAACAATATTCATATCACTTTTTCTCATTTTACACTGCATTAAGAAGCTTATACTCTAAAGTACTCACTAATTATTTAAATATTACTCACTGATATTTCTACCTAATTATTGCTAAATATTGTATAACTGATCTACTGGGCTCTTATGTACTTGTGTGCCCTACCAGCCTGAACAGTGTTTTGTTTGCTTGTTGTTTTTCTTTTTCTTAATTTGTTGCCAATTGTTTTTTCTCTCTCCCTTTCCACTCACCCCAACCAGTTGAGGCAGATGGCATAATGTATATAGTGACTTGCTGAAGCTCTGTTTCCTCGGCTACGCTGCCATGAAAGTGTCCTCTACCAGAGGCACAATTACCAGCTGCCTCTTTTTGAATCAGCCCTCACTGCAATTGTATTGTATTGTAAGATGGTACAGTTTAATCTGGCTGAGTAAAACCAGCTGACCCAAGTATAATGTTTATTATTGTAGATTAATCCTGTCTTAGAGCACTGACATGCTCTTTCTTTAGTCTAGACTCTAAACATACAAACCATATTAAATATGAGCACATGAACATAGATATAGACAGACACCAAAAATCCAGCTTGAAATGTTTATTCACATTATAAGATGGGAAACATTCAGTCATGGTGTTTGCTCAAGATGTCACAAGAGGAAGCTTACAGATAAGGTCAGACAGTGGCTGATAACCTTCCATATGATATTTAAAATAAGCAGTAACTCCACTACAATGTATGAAAACTGCAGGTTAACAGATTAGATAGAAGATGTGTTCAGTGAATGAATGCTGTGTGTCAATCCTCCAGGGTTTTTGCATTTAGCTCTCGCACCCCAGGGTGTGCTTGTCAAATAGGTATTCAGCCATCTTGTTCTTGTTGGCATCCATCTTGGTGAGGTTGGTGATGTAGTCGCCCAGTTTCTTCATCATCTTCACCTGTTCATCCAGGTAGTGGGACTCCAGGAAGTCACACAGCTGATAACACATAGTTAGAGAACAATTACTGGTTTGGTACAGACAGTGTTCTGTCTATTAATAAATCTCTGAAAACAAGTCTGATCCCAGCATTAAGAGACTCTTCATCCAACTTACATGAGGGTCTTGGTGCTGAGAGGCCAGCTTGTGCAGGTCCAGCAGAGCCTGGTTGACGTTCTTCTCCAGCTGCAGGGCACACTGCATGGCCTCCAGTCCGCTCCCCCACTCATCACGCTCTGGTTTCTGTAGAACATAAACATTTAATTATGAAAGACTGAATACTCACATGAAACCTTGTCAACAAGTTGTGTAATGAGTCAATTCTGTATTGATCTGTTTCTGTATTAGACACACTGGGTGTGGTAAGGTCATGAGAGGCACAGTTTTCAGGTCTATACCAACCTTAACATCCTGGAGGAAGATGCGTCCTCCTCTCTTGTTCTGGAACTCCATCAGCTTCTCAGCGTGCTCCCTCTCTTCATGACTCTCATGCTTGAAGAAATGAGCAAACCCTGGGAGGGCCACATCATCACGGCAGAAGTAGAAACCCTGTGAGGAGACAGAACAAAAACTTTAGATGAGATCACTCATCATAATTTGGCAAAAGAAAATGGAAAAAAAGAAGTGTTAGGGCACATCAGTTGGTTTAACAGACAAGCCACATCGAGCAAAGCATGACGCAGCACTTTTTATACACTGAGGAGAGTGAAGGAATAAAACAAGACACAGAAGAAAAACTGTAATTTAATAAGTCAAATTGTTTAAAACATACACTTACTTACATCAGCAAATTTACTGTAATATTAATAGTTTGGGGTTTTTACATAATGTAAAGAGAGGATAAAGTGTTGTCCTCACCATGGAAGTGTAGGTGTAGGAGGCAAACAGCTCCATGTTGATCATCTTGTTGATGGCGGCCTCGCAGTCGCGGTGGTAGTTCTGACGCACTTGAGACTCCATTTCAGCTGATGTTTTGTCTTTTTCTTATCAAAACGGTAGAAAAATAAAGCTTTTAAAAGTGTTCAAGTAGAAAAAGGATTTTTGTCTCGGTTGAAGGTAGAAGTTCCGTTCAATCACTGTTGAAGCAAGAACTCCTTTGTGTTTCTTCCCTGGTGTGAAATGGCAGCAGAGCCACTCCCTGTATTTATACCCCGCTGCACCTGGTGAGACATAGCATGACTCATCGCACTGAGCTCAGGTAACACCTGGCTGCTGAGTGGCTGTTGAGAAACAAGAGATGTTTGCTGTTTCATTAATGTATTCTTGTGTCACGTGTAATGATAAAGCACTTTTGCAGTTTTAAGAAAGAATAAACTGCATCTTATTGGAAATTTGAACATAGAATAATTTTAATGGTGTTAATTGTGTGTGTACCACTGAGTAGTAAATCTGGCTTTTCTCTAAAATAAGAAATAATTTTAAAAAACTTATACAAGAGGAGATACATAAGAACTAGAACCTTTTGTGCTGTTACAATCACTACAGTTTATCAGGCTGATGAAACTAGAAAAGTCTTTGCCAACCTGCCTTTTTATCTCTCCCATACACTTACAGTAGGAAATGTATAAAAACTGGTTTTATTTTATACTGTAGGCAAAGTTGTTATATTATTCCATTTATATATTTCTTTTCAATTTCTACACAAAGCATCTGCTGGAAGAACATATTGGTCTGAGTGTTGCTATGGAGCTTTGCTGCATGTCTTCCCTTGTGTTTCCTGTCTGTCTCCTTTTTAACACTGGGGAATAAAGGTAAGAATGCTTTTAATCTTTTATTGTGCATTCTATTATACACCCATTGAATTTTTCTGTTGTTCCACTATCTCATTGATGTTGTCAGTTTTAATGCCAATGACACTGGCAAAAATGTACAAAATGCACCAAACCTCTGTGGAAAATTGTTCAGTTCAGTAAGAGTTGTTAACTGTAAATAAAATCTAGGAATTAATTTATCACTGTGGACATTTTAACTGCTTTGGAAACTGCACGCCACAGAAAGGTTTCAGGTTCGCTGTCTCTACACGCTTTCCTCTTGGTTCCTTTGAAAATACATTGTTTTTTTATTACCACTGATAAAACTGAATTTGTTGATTGAGCAAGATGAACTTTTGTAATTGTAGCACATTGTCTGGCTACACCCAGTTTATATGGCACATTATATTCAACTTGCCAAAGTGACTCAGCACATTAGGTAGTCTTCTCTTGTTAGTATGCTGTGCTGTGTCACGTAACTCAGTGACAGAGTTCAGTACAAACGCTGTGTCAACTTCAACTGAAGATTGCACGAATGACTCAGCATTCCACAGATTTGACGCCATCCTTAACTAATTTGGACTCTAAGAAGCATGTCAGTGGGAGTCAGGTAGCACCTCAGTGCTCTGCTGGATGAAACCAGTTTGATAAAACAGAACCAGGAACTAGACATGATCTACTATAAAGTTTTTAGTTTAACCAAACTTTGAATCACATTGTTGGCTTGCAAACAATTATAACAATTATACTCCTATGCAACTGTACTGCTGTCAGAAATATGTTTTTGTACCGAATGTAATCATATTATGATCATTTTGTGATGCAGCACATTCTTTTAAATCGGTTAACTGACTTTAACCCAGTTCTGTGAATCAGTCCACTTATAAAACCTTTAATAATAAATAAAACTTCAATACTAAAACTGGATATTATACTGGATGTTTTAGCTAAAGAATAAATAAATAAATAACTGCGATCTGCATATATTTACTTGATTTGTTCTTTATCAATATATTTTTGAATTGTAGTTTATGTTTACAGTAATCACATCCTCATTATGCTTATAAAATAAAATGTCCATGTATGTTATTATAAATGTTAAGTATAGGTGACTGGATTGTGCATGGAAACATTCAGCTATAATATGATTTATGCCAGTTTAATTCCTAGAGCATATGGATAATATTGCGTGTGCACAGTTGTTTCTTCAGCTGGAGTCATGTGAGTCATGGGTTTAACAAAAAAAAACCTGTTAGGCAACTCTAAAACCAATGTAATGTCAATGACGTCTCCAGGTAAAAACAGTGGCCTGGTGTGGCCCCAGTGGCATCATGGGAATGCTCATATAATGCAAAACCATGCAAAGAAGTTAAAGGGGTTGATTAGGTGTAACAACAGACTTTGTGAGTGTTACCATTGAGATTATTGTGATTATTCCTCCCCATCCCAAACTGCCACAGCCACACAAATAAGAAACAAACAAGTGTAGAGAAATAGGAAAGAGGAATATGAAGTTACACAAGTTCTAGAGTTTTCAGAAAGTGTGGGCAAAAATTTGATAATTGATTACAAGCTCATTATCACTGTGGCTCCATCCATTGTTCTAGCCACTTTTCCTGTCTATCACATTTTATTCATACAGCCCTTCACACCTACAAGCATTTGAGTCATGTCATTGTAGCAAACCCTTGCAGGCACAAATGTTTGAGGCTACACAGGTTGAGTTGAGCTGGGAGGTGACGGCACTAACCATTAGTAATGTAATGGTCTATTACACAACTGTGTCCCACCCGCTTACCTCCACTCACACCTTTACTTAAAACCAGTAGGCTGATACTGAAAACAGGTTATAAAAAACAAAAGTGCTTTATTTGCTATCATGGTCACTTCATTGTTTGACTTGTAGACAGTGGGACCCATTTAGATCTTTCAACTCTTTTGTACTTTAAGAAATTGTGAATGTACACAGCTCAAAAGTTTGGGATCACTTGCTTGTTTTTCAAAGAGAAACACGTTTTTCATGCAATTCAGAAACAATTAAAATTGATCAGATGATCTGCATTAATCTCCTGATGTGGCTGCTAATTCAAGCTAATCATATTATAAGGTTAATTGATTAGGAGAAAACCCTTTTGCAACTGTGTTGCACAGCTGAGAACCGTTGTACTAATGGAGCAAACAAGGGAGCGTGGCATTCTTTAGGTTAGTTTACTATCCGAACATCAGCAGTTATTTGTTTGTTTACAGGCCAGAAGAAAGAACTTTCATCAGAGACCCGTCAGTCTATTGTTGTCTTTAGAAAGGAAGGCTACCCAATGCGAAAAAATGCGAGGAAACCTAAAATTTCTTATCGTGCTGTTCACTACTCCCTTCACAGACCAGCAGTAACTGGTTCTAACACAGACGGAAAAAGGAGTGGGAGGTATGGATGCACAACTGTGAAGGAAGACAGAGTGTGTTGTTTAAAAGAAAGACCGCCATCAAACATCAGTGTCAGCATTAGCAGTGAAGAGGAGACTTCAGGATGCTGTATCTCAAACTGGCAAATAAAAACAAAAGACTGAGATGGGCAAAAGAGCACAGGCATTGGACACTGGAATAAGGTGTTGTGGACATATGAGTCTAAGTTTGAGGTTTTCAGATCAAACAGAAGAACATTTGTGAGACCCAGAACAAATAAAAAGATGCTAGAACAGGGCTTAATGCCTTCAGTCAAGTATGGTGGAGGCAGTGTGATGATGCTTAGGAGGTGGTAAAATAGGAGATTTGTACAGAGTGGAAGGGACCTTGAGGAAGGAAAACTATCACAAGATTTTGCAACGCCACACCACACCCTGTGGACAGCACTTGATTGGGGCCAATTTCATCCTATGACGGGAAAATGATCTAAAACGCCTCCAAAATGTGTCAGCAAAATTTGAAACATAAGCAGTCAGCCAGAATTCTGACTAATGGAGTTGCCGGCACAGTCTCCGGATCTGAACCCTATTGAGCTGTTGTGGGAGCAGCTTGATCATATGGTACGGAGAAAGACTCCATCAAGCCAATCCAGCTTGTGGGAGACACTCAAAAACAGATTAAATTGACAGCTAGAATGCTTAAGGTCTGCCAGGCTGTAAAGGCAATGTGTTTTTTGGAACACAATCATTTCCATCAAATTAATTTCCAACTCTGACAATGTCAGCATTTCCTAGTCAGACTAATTTCATGTGCATTCCTCTGAAAACGAAAATCTACATGATCCCAAACTTTTGAGCAGTAGCACGTGTTACAAGAGGGACACTTCTGAGTCACCATAGCTTTACATGCAAGATCTTCAAAAATTAGGATTTTCTAAGTGTCAGTTGACATTAAACTATATACCTGCCCATGTGGTTGGATTATTAATGTGACAGGAGCATTTAGTTGAACATAGCAGACAACAGATGCAGACGGACCAAAAATCCAGCTCAAAAGGTTTATTTAGATGAACAGATCAAATACTGTCATGTTAAAATGTCAAGATTAGGCTTAAAGGTAAAGACAAAGCTGTTGCACATCCACATAATCCTTCCATATGACAATCAGCTATGACTCCACTACAACATACAAGAAATTGTGTTAAGCAGATCAGGCAAAACAGAATGATCTCAATAGTGTCATCAAGACCAGGCTGAACCCTGGGTCTCCATTTAGCTCTTGCCCTCCAGGGTGTGCTTGTCAAACAGGTACTCTGCCATCTTGTTGTTTTGAGCATCCATCTTGGTGAGGTTGGTGATGTGGTCGCCCAGTTTCTTGATCATCTTCACCTGTTCATCCAGGTAGTGGGACTCCAGGAAGTCACACAGCTGAGGACACAAGGAGAATATTATTACTGGTTTGGTAAAGACAGTTTCATGACACATACTAATGAATCTCTGATCTCAGCATTAAGAGACTCTTCATCCAACTTACATGAGGGTCTTGGTGCTGAGAGGCCAGCTTGTGCAGGTCCAGCAGAGCCTGGTTGACGTTCTTCTCCAGCTGCAGGGCACACTGCATGGCCTCCAGTCCGCTCCCCCACTCATCACGCTCTGGTTTCTGTA
>OMLM01018411.1:0-10614 GCA_900302695.1 Helostoma temminkii | reverse complement strand
TAACAGGTAATTGTTTTTCAGTGCTTCTTTTGGTTGGTAGATTTTTGAGCGTGTGTGTGTGTGTGTGTGTGTGTGTGCAGGTGACTCGCCCGTCTGTCTCCCCTCACCTGTCGCGCCTCCTTCCCCCCTCCCTCCTCCTCACTGACCACTACAGATCGGAGAACTGCATGCTGGGAGTTCGCTGTCTGCATCACATCGTGCTGAACACGGTAAAACTCACATCAAACACAGGAAGTGTGTTACAACTGGTCCCAGTTCAGCTGAGCTGCTGTGTCCTCTCAGCAGCAGAGGGTCACACTGCAGATGATGATGATGGTGATGATGGTGATGATGATGATGATCTCTCTGTGTGTAGCCACCTGCAGATCTGCGTCAGTTCAACAGAGCAGAGGTTCTGTACCAGGCTTTATTCAGACACCTGTACACCACTGAGGCTGCTGTCATACAGGTAACACACAGTACATTTACTTTTCAACTACTGTACTTCATTAGTTAAATAGAGTATTTTCATTATTTATTACTTTATTACTCCACTACATTAGTTACTAGTTACTGTTGCTGTTCAGTTAGACCATGTAACTTTAACAGAAAAATGATACTTTAACTTTTCCCTGCACTTTTCCCTGAGTCCTGACTTCACGTCTCTGTCTCCAGCTCGTCCTGTCCTGTCTCTTGGACCTGCTGTTGGTCTTCGAGAAGCCCCCCTCCCTGCTCAGCTCCTCCTCCACCCGTCGGAAGCCCTGTCGCCATGACGACGTGCTGCGTCTGGTGCTGACACACATGGAGGCGGAGCATAAGGTGGCACTGCGGCGCGTCTACGCCTCCGCCCTGCCTCTTTACATAGACAGGTGAGTTTGATATTTACACCTGGTGCAGGTCGGACGGCAGAACTCAGCTTCAGGCTGGGCGCAGGTACACCTGTCCAGGTTGTACTCTGCCTCTCACCCACTGGCAGGAAAGGGACGAAGACGATGGGCAAGTGTTCAGACTAAATATATTCAAACTTCCCAGAAACAGTAAAAACAGTTTCTACCAGACTCTAATTTAATCTATAATCTGACTTTATACTATATTGTTTATTTAACAGTGTCTTTATACACATGGAATTTAAAACATCATGAAAACAACATTAGACTGAAACGAAGCAGTAAAAATCTAAAATGTGTTCGAGGTCACAGTTTAGAGAAACAACTTTATTCATCATGAAGGAAACAGTCACACTAGAATATTAATAAAGGTGTCAGAGTGTGTGGTTGTTTGTATATACTCAGTGTAGTATTACTAGTTATAATAGTTTCATCATCCATCAGCCTCCCTGCTCTCTGCAGACCCTGAGCTCAGCTACTGTCAGTGACAGACTGTGTGTTGCAGGATGGGCGTGGCAGTGTGCAGACACCTGCGGCGTGTGGAGCGGGTGGTGCTGGGATACCTGGAGATCAGAGACCCACCTGAAGAAACCTGCAGCCTGAAGATCCTGGAAGTTCTGCAGAGAACCATCAGAACGGCCTGGCCACGGTCCGGACACCTTCAGACGTACCACTGCAGAGAACCAGTGACACTGGGTCCCTCTGTTTAAATCTGATTGACAGTGGATTAAACTGTTAATCAGATTTAAACAGAGGGACCCAGTGTCACTGCTCAGTCAATCAGATTAACGGTTTAATCCACTGTTAATCAGATCTACAGTTTAATCCACGGTTAATCAGATCAACAGTTTAATCCACTGTTAATCAGATTGACTTCACTAAAGCAGTATCCAGGTGTTTCTCACTGTCTAGTAAACAGCTGCTTCACACGTGCAGTGAACTGAAGCTCTGACCTCTGTGCCTGCAGGATGCAGAGTCGTGTCAACGTGTTGCTTCGCTGCTTGTTGAAGTTGCTGGTTGACGTTTCTTCGGACTCTGAGCTCAGTGTTTCGGTCAGACAGAAGGTGATGGAAGAAACCGTGCTCTGCATCAAACGGCTGGACGCAGCCTCACAAGGAAAAATCCAGGTGTGTAAATGTGTCAGGATTTTCAGGACTTTGTTCAGATCAACAGAAAAACCTTCATGACACGTTTTTAGAACAAAGTGGAGGAAATGGTAACTTTGAGTGAAACTACAGAAACTCCAAACTTTATTTCTACAACAGTTTTTCAATATGTACAAGTACTTCCATTTGTACTGATAAGTGTACTTCATACTAATGCAGTATTTAAATTATTACAGTTTAGATCATATTTGTTTTCTGATTATGATTCAGTAAAGTCTGTGAAAGGAGGATAAACTGAACTGTCACAGTTATTTCTGATGGTGGTTCTGTTCACTTAGGGCTCAGTCCTATCCCTACACCCTGAAACAGAGTGGTAGGGCTGAAAATATTCTGAAATGAGACCCCCCCTAAGGTCACAGTGTCAGACATGAAAATATGTAAACATGTTAGATTGTTGTGCAAATTGTCAGAAATGATGGAAAGTTAGTGAGTTTTCAATTAAGGAAATGTTTAAGCACATGATTGAATGTAACATAAAACAATGGTTGCTGTAATTAAATGTTAATTGTTAATTAAATATTTATATCTGTGTGTCTCATGTGTGGACGCTCTGTCCATGTATCTGGTGTCCGCTGAGAAACCCTCATGTCCTCCCTCAGTCCCTGACAAATCTTAGTGTGAAGGACTCTGTATCCTCTGCCTCAGCCCTGCCCCTCCATCCAGTCCAGAATCAGGGTTCCCCTCAGGTGAACATGCTAAAGAAAAAGGGGCAGAGCAAAGAGTGAGGGGTCGGCCCTTAGTCCAAACTGTCAGAATCAGAACCAGTGACTCAGAGCTGCTGTTTTCACTCAGAGGCGCAAACTGTCTCTTGCCTGTCTGTCTCTCAGTCTCTTCTCCAGCAGGTCGACAGCAGCTGTTGCGGCGCTGACGTGCTGGGTTGCCTAGCGACATTAACCGTGGCAACAGAGGGGTGACGCAGCAGCGCACCTGGAACACCTGGACAGTGGACTGTAAGACGAACACGTGAGTGGACGAGTCACACGGAGCACGTGGCTGCGTGAGGACGCTTTTATTTTTTCGAATCAAATCTCACGTTGGGGACTCGAACCGTTGGACACGTTGACTCTGGTTCCTTCTGTCTGGTGCAGCTCTGAGTCTGTGCACGAGATGTGATGACAGAAAAGTGTCGAAGACGAAGACAGTGATGCTGAGACAGACACGTGAACAGTGACAGAGTTTTAACAACGTGTTTAATTAAAGATAAACATCTGAAACAAGCTTCACATCCTTCAGACAGAAAACATTTCATGCTGAGCTCTTCACTGAGGGTCTGAGGGTGGAGTCTCTGGTGCAGCTGGAATCAGCTTCTGTTACTGTATGAATCACTGAAACACCTCACACCACTGTGTGGTCAGTTTATTAGGAACTGCTTGAAGAGGTCTGAGTTTCAGAGGAGATGATCTGACTGTTGCACAGTGGAAAGAAAATTGTAGTTTGCTGGTTTTTTGAAAGAATTGTTCATGTGATGTGATGTGATGTGAACAGTGTCCTAAGCTGATCTGTCATGTCTTTACTGAGGTGGACACAGTCAGTGAACCAGTGTTTTAATAACTGCAATAAAAACCTGAAACATGTCCAGGAGGAACAAATTCACTGACTGTTTCCACCATCAGTCTGTGTGATCTGATCTGCAGCTGAACCTGATGAACTGCAGCAGCCTCCACGTCTCAGGTTAATCAGCACTTCACAGCCTCATCAGTCGGGTAGAACCCAGTTTTAATGTTTCTACTCTGATAGATGCTAAACTGAGGACAGACTGAACAGCTGCAGTAATAAACCGTTTCTCTACCACACGCTCCTGCTCAGTTCGCACCGACTGAAGCGATGAAGGAATTTTCACCGGGCTTGTAAAGATGCAGGAGGAAGGATCACGCTCTGACCCACTGATCAGTGTGTGAGCAGCGAGTCCAGCTGGTCCAGTCTGAGCTTCAGGTCCAGTAAACTCTCCTCAGTCTCCAGTCGTCTCGCCTGCAGACTCTCCTCCTGGTTCCACAAGCTGCAGCGCAGACGAGCCTCAACACAGAACAACACGCGGTCAGTTCACGGTGCAGCTTTAAAGGACAGTTCAGTGTTTTTAACTGCTCCAAATGTTCATCTGAGGTTTGGATGAAAAGTAACTAGAATCACTGGTACCAGTACAGCTGTAATGATGGGAGAGATCCATGTGCAGAGTTTATTACCAAAATGTTTATTTCACCAGACTGTGTTTTAAATCAGACTGGTTGAACTGGATTTCATCAGGTCCCAGTAAAACGTCAGTGTGTGTATTAATAAAACGTGTTCTACCTTCAGCCGGTCCTCTCTCAGTCTCAGTTCTTCTGTTTGCAGCTCAGCGTTCCACCTCTGCTCCTGAAACACATTCAGCTTCACCTTAAATAAAAATATTGTTTCTCCGTTTGTGTCCGACGTCACTTTACTGAATATTCATTTTACTGTTTCTGTCTGGACCCACCTCAGCACTGACCACTGTTCTCAGACCAGCTGTAGACAGATAGAAAGACTCTGCGTCGTCCTCTGACTCCTGCCTGTCCTACACACACACACACACACACACACACACACACACACACACACACATTCTTCAGCTGATCAGACAATTATCGATTGTAGTAACGAACTGCTTCAGTGGTTTTGAGCCTAGATAGCGAATAAAAAGTTCCAGCACTGACAGAATAGAGTTCAGTAAAGTTTCACCATCGTTTTAGACTAAATGATTATGATGGTAATTGTTTATTGAAATGTGACTGAACATTAACTTACTGTGCATCTTACAATTATTTATTGTGCATTCACCCTCATGTTTTCCTCCTGCAGTTTCAGTTTCTCATGTTTCTGTTGTAGCTCCTCCTCTTTCACGTGTAGCTCCTCCCTGAGTCGCACAAGCCCCTCCTCCTTTACACACAGCCCTGCCCTTTGTTGTGTTAGCTCCTCCTCCTTCTGAAGCAGCTCCTCACCTGATTGGGCAGGAGCATTTGTTTTAGGAACATGTGACTCTACAGCTGAACATATTTAAACCGTGACCACAGTGATACTGACTGATCCGCTGGAGCTGCAGCTGCCGGTCGGTCAGACGCCTCCTGTCCTCCAGCTGACTCACTGCAGCTTCAACATCCTCCAAACCGACACCTGCTGCCTGAGAGACAAAAACTACTTTAAGTTTTTAAAGCAAAACTTTATTTGTCGCTTTTGGAAAAGTGTAAAACTGAACAAAAAAAAATCCTCTGTAAAAAAAGATTTCACATTATCCAGAAACCAGTTTTTGTCATTTTTAAAAACCTTCAGTCAAACAGCTGGGTCGATGACTGATTAAATTTTGTGTGTGTGTGTGTGTGTGTGTGTCGCACCTGTCTGAGCTCCATCTGTGAGTCCAGCTCCTTCAGCTCCTCCGTTCTCTGCTGCCTGGACGCACTCAGCTCCTGCAGACAAACACTCGTCAGGTAAAGACGCTGACACAGTTCAGACCCGGTTCGGTTCTGGTCCTGTACCTGTTCCACAGTCTGCAGCTGCTTCTTTCTCTCGTCCACGCGTTCGGCGAGCAGAGACAGCAGCTCAGAGCTCTCTACAAACACAGGATCAGAAGTCGACACGAATGAAATACAATCTCAGCACAGTCTACGTTCTGCAGTGTAGTGGGATAAAGGTCCAGTTCAGACCGTTGAGCTGCTCCTGAGCGGCTGCGGCGTCTCTGTCCGCCTCCTGTTTGAGCAGCTGAGCGTGGCCGCGCTCCTCCCTCTGCTTAGTGAGCTCCAGCTCCACCGCTGACAGACACCTGACCAACACAAGACGTTTTAGTGGTTTCACATTAAAAGGTTTGTTTCTGCTGCGACTGCATCTCTAGGAGAAAATACACTGGTTTATTGCGTCAGGTCGGTCTGTGACTGACATGAAAACGAAATGAAGAAATGTGTCTGAAGTTCACTCGTTAATAATTCACATTCTGTTCTGGAGTAACGTGTTGATAATTCCAGCATCGCCAGGCCTGATGGGCTGAGCTACTCTGCACGGTCACAGCTTCAGTAACTTTTTATGATCTTAAAATTCACTTCCATCCAAAAACAAAAGAACAGTCACACTTCTTCTGACAGCGCTTTGCTTTACAGCTTTTCTCCATTTTTTGCTGCTTTGTTGCTCAGTCGCTTTGGATAAACAGTTGCTGGTGCGTCCACAGTAAAGTGTGTGTGTGTGTGTGTGTGTGTGTGTGTGTACCTGTCAGCGTGCCTCCGTCTGGCCTCCAGGTGCCTGCACTGCTCCTGCAGGCTGCTCCTCTCCTCCCGTCTCCTGCTCAGCTCCTCCTGCAGCTCCTGAACACAGAACATAACCATCATCATCATCATCATCATCATCATCATCTCCTTTTCCAGATTTACTTTGGTGAAGTAGTGTTATAGTACTGTGCTGTACGTGTATAACTACTCATCCTCACATACTGTATAGTAACACACTCATACAAACATATTCACTCATAAAAACTAAATGTGACAACGTGTTTCTTATTTTAATGTGTTTTCATCTCGCGGTCGACCAGCAGAGCGAGGTCTCGACATCCCTGACCCTCCTCTGTTGGGACTGGTGCTCCACTCAGAGTCTAAAACTCTTGGTTCTAATCGTCAGGAGACAAATAGAGACTTGAGAAATAACAACCGCTCATGACTGGAGGTGAAACTAGAACCTGACTGAGAAGCTACATGGATGTGAAAGCTCCACATGTGGTTTTTAGGAGATTATTATTATTATTATTATTATTATTATTATTATTGAAGTGTCAGAACTAGAGACCTTCCTAATTAAATATCAGCTGCAGGTAAAGAAAACTACAACCGACCTGCAGCTCTGTTCTCTGTTGGTTCCTGGTTTTCAGACACGACTCTGCTTCTCGCTGCAGCTCAGTCACTTCTTCCCTTTTCTTGTCGACTTTGTCCTGCATCTTGTTCAGCTCGTCCACCTTCCCGTCCACCTCCCGCTGCCTTCTTTCCAGCTCATCCACCTTCCCGTCCACCTCCCGCTGCCTTCTTTCCAGCTCGTCCTTCCTCTTCTCCACTTCTTCCTGAGTCCCGTCCAACTGGTCTCTCATCCTGTGCACGTCCTCCTGCTTCTGGTCAGGTTTGTCCCGCTTCCTCTCCAGTTCGTCCACCGTCCTGTCCAACTCATCCTGAGTACTGTTCAGTTTTTCCTTTGTCTCGTGGAGCCGCTGGTGAGTCCGGGTGCGTTTGGTTTTCACATCCTCCAGCGCCTGCTGCTCCACGAGCAGCTCCTGAAGAACCTGTTTCAGCTCTGGACACAAACACACACTGAGGATCAGCTGTCAGCAGCAGCTGAGCTCCAGTGTGAAGCATCGAGACGTTACCTGCTCTGTGTGTGTTGGCTTCAGACTGCAGGGAGAGGAGGTTCTGCTCCTCCTCTCTCACAGCTGACGCTGCACACCTCCTCTCACGCTGCAGCTCCTACACAAAAACACAAGCAGTTCAAAGTGGGATCCTGCTGGCATGTTACCGCCATCTGTTCCAACAGAAATGAAAAGCCTGTGCTGACTCTCCTACTCATGCTGGAGAAGAGACAGGCAGGACGTCCTAGTGAGCTGTGACCTGTGACCGTCTCCTCCTCACCCTCACTGTGTTGTGCAGCCGTCGCTCCTCCTCTCTGAGCTCCTCCAGTCTGTTGGCAGCAGCTCGATGCTCCTCGCTCCTCTGAACCAGCCTCTGCTCCTGCTGCTCCACCTGCAGGTGTCGAACCAGCTGAACAATAACTTAATCATTTCACTGTCAGAAAACTCTTTGACAGCCTGAAGGTGAAGATGTGAGGATACCTGACTGCTGACAGAGTCCAGATGCTTCTGAGCCTCCTGACAACCTGACAGCAGATCAGACAGTCTGAGCGCGCACACACGTACACACACACACACACACACACACACACTTATTGAGGATGCACAATAAGAGACATGTTGTGTACAGCACAAACCCCAGTCTCTCCACAGTAAAAGTCATTTGGCCTCTTCACAATAAAAATTTACACAATTCTGACAGCTTGAGGACTTTTATTATGATGTGACCTGCTCCTACATGTTTCTGCTCTAACTCCAGTGTCAGTGCTGTACCTGTCTGCAGCCAACTGGATTTTAGTGCCGAGCTGTTGGAACTCCCGGTCTCTGCTTCTCAGCTCCTCCTGCACCCCCCTCAGAGTCTGCTCCTCCTGCTGCCTCCTCGTCCTCAGATCCTCCACCTCCTCCTGCAGCTCTCTGAGACATCGGTTCACACATCATATAGAACTGCTCTTAGCAAACCCTGGTGCAGACTGAGGCTGAGGCAGTTTACCTGAGCTGCTGCGTGGCCTCCTGCAGGCAGGTGGCGCTATCCTGCGCTCTGAGCTGCAACACGTCTGCCGTCCACTGAGCTGAAGTGGCCTGAAGGAGACACAAGGATTAGATTAGTCAGGGGGTCCTGCAGTGCAGTGCTCAGACACAGATAGCTAGCTAGAAGGCAGCGTTGGCATTAGATATTCAGACGTGTGTACCTCGTCTCTGGTGGTGTGTATGCAGCGCTGAGCCTCCAGCAGCAGCCTGTCGGCCTGACGCAGCTCAGCTCGTCTCTTCAGCAGCGTTTTCTCCACACACTCCACCTCGTCACACACGTGCATCACACTCCTGCACACACAGTTACAGGTTATTCAGACTAACCAGGTCCATTAATCTGAACGTGTCTGAACCTGTGCAGGCCCAGTGTTGTTCTCTAAAACTAAAACTAACTATTACTAAACTAACTACTATCAGTGAGCTCAGGTTGTCAGAGAGAACATGGAGCTGTGTTTAACTGTGTCTGTGGATCAGTGATTGAACCAGTGCTCCACTGAGACTGCTGCATCAACCAGGTTGTGTGACACACAAAAAGAATTTACTGCTGCGCTGGAGCAGAAATTTGAAATCTGTGTATAAAGTGTGTATAAATACTACGTGTACTGCGTCTCTCTGTCTGAAGCTGTGAGGAACATTAATGTGAGCACAGAGTCCGAACTTTAACACACTGACGAAGGAAAAGGATTCTCAATCAACTGTGGTGAGAAGACAGGATGAAATGTTCAGCAGAACCTTCTGTCTCTGTGTGTGTGTCACCTGTGTCTTCTCAGTGTGTGTCACCTGTGTCTTCTCAGTGTGTGTGTCACCTGTGTCTTCTCAGTGTGTGTCACCTGTGTCTTCTCAGTGTGTGTGTCACCTGTGTCGTCTCAGTGTGTGTCACCTGTGTCGTCTCAGTGTGTGTCGAAGCTGTTTGGTTTCCAGTCGTAGTTTCTTCTTCTCTTCCTCCAGTTTCTCTGCTTCTCTGTGCTCACACACACATTTGTCTCCCTGCAGACACACACACACATCCACTGTGGCCATTGTTGGATTTTTACACATTTTTTTTGCAGCATGTTAAAGTGTTGCTGGACTTTTCAACAGGTTAATCAGGTTAATCTTCCACCTCCATCTTGAAGAGCCTCTGCCTGTTGACACTGCACTTTAATTAGTTTCACACAGGTACCAGCACCAGGTACCAGTCTGATAAGTTCAGTTCAGATCAGGTCATAAATGCTGTTTCTCCTCTGTGTGTGTGGGACAGTCTCAACACAAAACAGCTCTGTCACAGTCTGTGTGAAACTCACCTCTGGAAGCAGATTAAAGGAGGGTCTGCACGTGTTTACAGGCACTTAGTAACCAGGTTACAGTCGGTTTCTCCAGCAGCTGATTTCTTGTCATGTAAACACAAAACCTGGCTTCCTCATCCAGGGCTGGTGTTTACAGAAACCTGGTTTCTCCAGGTAGATTTCTGTGCCGTGTATACACATGACCAGGTTTCTAATCTGCCACTGTCAGCAGAGGATCAGCTGGGTGGAAGGGGAGATCATTGCTGCCTCATTTTAAATCAAACTAAAACACTAGGTTCTGGTCGTGTCTAAATAAGTCACTGCCGACACACAGAAACAGAATCAGGGAGCAGCTAAATCTGTGCACCGCTTTAGGATACTAAATGAACCTAAATGTATTAAATACATAATCAGATGACTCACCTGCTGCATGTAGAGCAGGATTTACAGTAAGTTTCCCTGAGAAACCAGGATATTGAAGTGCAGGTAAACACTCATCAGCCACAATCTGACTGGTAGCACAGATGTTCTCAGCTGGACTGAGCTGGAATGACTCTGTTGTAGTAAACAGTATAACTGATTCACACCTGTCAGTTCAGTTATAAGGACGAATGTTTTATATTCAGCTTTATTTGCTGACCCGTCCCACCTGCCTGCCTGTTGCTTGTTGTTGTTATTGGTTGTGTGATCTGCTGTTCTTTTCTCTCTTTCTTTTCACTCACCCCAACCGGCTGAGGCAGATGGCCGCCCACCTTGAGCCTGGTTCTGCTGGAGGTTTCTTCCTTTCTTAAAAAAGGGAGTTTTTCCTCTCCACTGTTTCCTAGTGCTGCTCAAAGGGGGATTTGTTGGGTTTTCCTTATTATTTAGTTGTATTGTAAGGTCTTAAACCTTAAACACTGTAAAGTGCCTTGGCGCTATATAAATAAAGTTGAATTGAATTGAATTTATCAATGGCCCATTATCAATGG
>OMLM01018409.1:38281-96710 GCA_900302695.1 Helostoma temminkii | reverse complement strand
ATGCTGATATATTTCTTTATATATCATTATATATTTTTTATATCGCACTAATTTATTTTATGTAAAAACACATGGAACTACTACTGCTACTTCAAATATTGCTATAATATTGAGTCATTTATTTCCTGAGAGTGTGTGTTGACCTGTGTGTTTACTTTATACTTACACACACAGACACTCGTGTTCTACCATTATGCAACACACACAGTCGCAGAAACGCCAGAGAGCCAGCACACCATTAGATACACACAGTAGTGGAGGACTTAAAGAATGGACACAATAAATTTACTAGATTTATTGTCCATTTTACTGAAGTAGAATTACTACATTAGCATAAAGTTGGTGCCTCTTTGCTCTTTTCTGCTCTGTGAAATAACACTGGGGGGAAACTAGTAGAAAAGTTGTATAGACATATGTGATGTAACTGCTTCTGATATGCTTCCGAAAACATTCAATCCGCCAGTCAGGTAATGCTTTTGTTAATCTAACAGCCTTTCAAGTGGAAGAAACACTTGGGGTTTTTGTTTCCAGCTAGCATACCCTGTATGTGAAATATAGCTAGATACAAAGTAATTATGAGAATGAATTCATTATCAAACAACTTATGCACAGCCACAAGCCTACTCCTATAAAAATCTTAATATGCATTTGTATTTGCATTTTGTGTTTGTAGCCATTTTTATTAATTTCAGAGGAAAGCAAATTGTTTTACACGTTGTGTTTAATGAATAAAGAAGATGAAATTGTTTAATTTAGTCTTTCTTTTATCTTAAAAAATGTTGGGTGGGAGTGTATTATTGTTACTAAGTCCGGGCAAGTTGGCTAGTAAAACGTTAAAATATTGTACATATTTTGTAATTGCATATTTGTTCAGTTCTAATTTTAATGTTGTCAGTATAGTGCAATGCTGAAAAGAAAAAAAGAAAAAACTATGATGGAGAAGGTCTGTCCAGACTCTTGACTGGTAGTGTAGCTATCTGCTTATTAACTTATTGTTATGCCATTTACATTAAAACTTTGATGACATAGAAAACAGAAGCACAGCAAACACTCAACAATTGTGAGCACTTAAAAGTCCTGCAACATATCTTAAAGAATTTAAAAGCCTTTTAAACTGTGTTTCAAAAAAAAGAGAAAACAATGTAATGCTGAGAAAATGCCCACTGAGTGCTTTATAGTCATCCCTAATATTATCTCCATTCCAAAATTGGCTTGGCTTGTGAAAACAGCAGGATTTCTCAGTATATGAATCTGTTGTATTTGCTGCTTCTAAATCCTTCTATATCCACATACCACATACATCTTAATATGGAACTAGATTGCCTTAACATCCTTCTTGGCCTCTTATCTACAGGCCATTTTGTTAGTGCTTTAGTCCACCAGACTGAACATACAATATTTTATACTGGAAAGACAGACTCTCTTTTAACATTTAATCTGCGTGAAACTAACAGTAAATTATAGACGACAAGTAACAGCAGCACATCAGTGATCTTTTAAGACAAGCCTTTTAAGTTTTGTCGGTCTTTCACAAGGGCAGATCTCCACAGATGAACCCTGTATCTCTAAGATTATTAATACAACCCTTGGGGAGAACAAACTGCAAGTGTAGCAACTACTTTATTAATCTCTCCTTAAATTAAGGAGCAGTGGTGGGCATCCTTTTCCTGTGGTTTTCCTTTTGCAGGCTTTACACGCAGAATAAGCCTGCATATGTTCATAATGTCCCGTGGCGATTATTAGACACACTAATGACAATGCAATTAAGACCCTCGCCTAACTAAAAACAACTGAGTATGCAAAAAAGTAAACTGTTCAGGGGTGTTTTTATTTGCCTTAATTCATAGACTGGTCCAGAGTCTGCCTTACAGGTAAGTTTGAATTTCATTTGGCTCTGTCTTCACAAACGAGATGAAGAAAAGGGGTTAATTAACATGTATTTACAAATTATACTATTCAAACTAATTTAGTTTCTGCAAAATGAATCTCAATTACAAAGGAAACTGAAATGGAAATTTCTGAGCATTAAAATGGATGAGTGTTGTTTTATGAGAAACTCTTTAGCATCACCAATCTTTTATTAAAGTTATTCAGTAGCCTTTTGCAGGATTTGAGTGAGGGGTGCTTATAGAAGATCGCACAGTAGTGTTTCCAAATTATGTTTGAATTGACGGGGAAAAAAACGGCATTAGGAAAATCTGGAAGAGGTCACTTTCCCTGAGCTCTGCTGCATTTGCTAAATAATAATTTGTCTACCAGATAAACAGAATAGGTACCCTTTTCTGTGATCATTTTCTAAATCAATATTGTGATAATAAACACATTTTTCATTATTATCAAAATAAAATCTTTGTATGTTTTGTAGTCTATATAAATAAAATACAAATAATATTTTAAAAAATGGTCTAGTATTTCTCTTAATTTAGGTAAAGCCTTTTTCTTGGCCTGATTTTATACATATACACATTTTACAGCATTACACCCTCTTGGTGTAGTAGCTTAAATATGATCACAGAAAACACATTTATGTGTATTAAAAACAAATCAGTCCAATGACAATTTAAATTTAATGTTTAACTATATTTATATTTCAACAGAGACTTTTTTGTTGTCCCTTTTTATTTTCGTTCCGTATCTGTTCCCAAACATCTTCCAAAGTTACAGTAGTAACTCAAATTAAAAGATGATTTAAGAATCTGAATATTGGTAATATTCCTGATAAACATTTTGAAATTGACATTTCTTTCTTCATCACACATTAAAATTGTACACAATATCCACAGAGCATGATTGAGATGTAGTTGTATCCACTTGGGCCCCATATTTTCAACAATATACAAAATTCCGCATTTTCCCACTAGAGCTTTAGAGCTGCACAATTATGAAGCCGTCACAGTAGATAGCAGCCTCACACCAGTTATTTCTGTTCTACATATTTCTCTCACACTCTTATTATTCATTTCAACAATGAATATACATATCATGATTTGATAATGTGACCGTAAAGAAAGATTTTCTTTCCTAACCACAAAGCAAACCATTTGTTCGCAGGCTCTATTTTTTTGTTCCTTTGACTCTGTCATACACAATTTATTATTTATCCCAGTCTTCTGTATTACAAATGGTCTCAGGACTAGGACAAATCAGGACTCTTCAAACTATCAGGAGGGAAATGGATTCCTGAACAATATGTGTCAACTGAGAAATTGGCAAAGAAGTGACAGTGGCCCTGGAGAGAGGCCAAACAATGCCTGTATGTCGCAGGAGGAAATCACACTGTTCCACTTGAGACAAACACAATTTCATATTAATGAATAATTGAGAAAGTTTAGAACTGGGTTGGGATAAATGTGCATGAGCGTTGCATGTATCTGTGTCATGGCAAGACTTAGATTGTTTCAAACAGTGCAGCCTTTTAGAACCTTTTAGCCTTAAGAGTGTTTAGTGGGATTAGGTGCTTTGATCGGGGTCAGAAAGTTTTCTCAAAGAGTAAAATTCAAAATTGCTTTTCAACTTCACACTTCCTTGAACTTATGGATATGATTCAATTGAAATCTGTAATCTATATTTCTAAATAATACATTTATTGCTATCATTTCATGTAATTACCTTTAACCTGTCTTAGCTGGTATTCTCTTACATGCATTTGCAGCTCATCAACATGAACTTACTTTACTGGTGCTTGTTAACCTGTACCTTGGTAACAAGGCTGAGGCTCGTTTGTTACATGAGAGAAGAAGGAGGAGAAAAGAGGGGATGGTCGACTTAGAGCACACTGCCTTGACTGGAGAAGTAGACGCTCCGTGCTACACCCCCATCCATGCTAATGATCAGAGTTCTGCACATAATTAAAGCCCTCGTACCTCTCTGCTGTGAAACGCAAGGGGGGACTCATGTACGTCTCCCAACATAGCTAGAGGAGGTTTGAGAAACTTCTGAACATCTATGGTCCATTATGTATAATTTCAAAACACATCCCAAGTATGAGGAAAAGAAACTTTTCATTTTTAATGACAAAATCATGAATTATTCTATTTATTGTATACACTGACTCTTTCAAAGGTAGTTGGTCCATGAAAGGTGAAACTGAAACACGAAGAAAATCTTTCTGTCATTAAGTAGGACTTAGAGTAGCAAACCACACCTGTTGAGCACTGTGGCAATGAGCAGAAGAAATAAGTGCAACTTTAAAAGGATATCTTTTTTTTTTTATTTATTTGCCGTATTATTTTTATAGATTCACTAAAGTAAAGACAAAGTAGCACGTCACTAACAAAATGCAATAACAGCTGGTCCAACATTCCTCCGTACACTGAAATGAACCCAACTTCACTTATAGTATCCTTTAAATAGAAAGAAGCACATGAATAAAATATGATTCTTAAGTTTACATTAAAGGCAAAATCCATCCATGTGTTTGTAGATATTTTAAATAAACAACCTGGTGACATTTTGAACGCTCATGGTTTTCGTGTTGAGAGATGTTGTAATTTTTTGTTGTCTGAAGTCTGAGAATTTCAGCAATGTTTCCAGTTTTAATTACAATATTACTAGTTGTTGCATATCCTGGAACTGAACTGTGTGCTTGTGGCATGTGAGACGCTTGTGTTTATAAACCAATAATGATTATCTTTTATACATGATTCATTAGTATGTCCTAAGGAAGCATGCTTTTTATTCCTAACAGGCTGACTTGAGTGCTTAGTATGTGACTGCACTGTGTTAGTCATATATCTCTATCCCCTTATTCTGTTTTTAAGGAAAGAATATAAGAGTGTGCCCCACACTTTAATTATTATCTATTTTGTATGACAAAACTTGTTTGAATAAACTACACAAATTAAAAGCAGTGAACTCTTGATTGGTAGGACATTTCCATCTTGTGTGCATGTACAATATGTGTAATATTCATATTCTGCCAATAGGTGTCCTTACAAACCATGTAAACGCTGCACTGGGGTCCTGCCTGCAGCACAGTACTGTTGAAATGGCAAACAATAATCGTGACCATAGCTTTTAGTATTACAGAACCAGAGGCCACAGTGACAAAAATACTGGTAATTAGTTTTAAAAAATCATATACATTCCCTGACTTTGTATTTGTTCAACTAAATATGAACAATTAAAAACATCACTATGATTCCTTTGGATTCAATTAACAAATTAATAAATAGATCAATAATACTCTGATTCAATCACACATCTTGAGAGCTTTAATAGAAATGTTAAATTATTACATATAGTTGCACTACATTTAGATTAACACCAACTATCTTTACAGACTGGCCAATTCACATTTATGAAATAAAGCTCCTTCAAGTTAAATAATCCAACTATATTTTAAGCATGCAAAGTGATTTTTTTTTTTTTTCCTGTGCATTGACGATAAAACAGCTCCTGGTTGTGTCTTTTGATGACAACAGAGATTAGATTACAATCCTAAGAATGCTACAAATCTCATCTGTCAGTTTTAATACCCGATTTGCCCGTCAGTTAACAGTCCCCAGAGCTAACGCCTCCATCAGGCTCTCCTCATTACAATTTACTGTTCCCACCAACTGGAATGAGCTGCAAAGCAATACCGAAGTGGACATTTTTATGTCAACAGCTCCATGCATTTACTGATGTGCTCTCTGATAATTGCTTTTTGCCAGCAATAACCAGCAATAACTAAAACCTGATGTTCCTCCATGTGCTGTCTCCTTTGTTCTGTGATAGCTCTTAACTGTCCTGAGTCTGTTTTTGTCTCTGCACTGGTACATTTGGGCTGTAATTGTATATATGATGCCTTATTGTCTGATACATTGACTGGAGTGGATGTGTCTTGTTGGAATATTAGTTGGCTTCTTGTTTCTGACCTGTGATGTGCTCCTCTTGTCATTGTGTATTATATATATTAAGTGTATTTTTATCGTGTATTTATTTTACATGCCGACAATGTAGTTTTATATGCTGTATACATAAATATGTATTACATGCAACAGTCAAATCGCTTGATGACTGACTAGCCTATTCAATCAGGAAACCGCAAAGAAAAACAAAAAAAATCCTCTAAATTTGTGTGGAAATTAGTTTTAATTATATGATTTAATTATATATATATATATACATTACTCATAATAACTAAAGAACTGAGATACTGCATCAGTCTTTATCCAACATCATTTGTGCTCATACTGCCTACACTTGATAAGTAGCCCTTATGTACTTAAACATGGAAATGACATTTTCATACATCTACAGGTAACCAGTGCACATGGCACATAAAAATACTCAAATTAAATAACAAGGTGACAACACCAGAGTGTTTGTAGGTCTTTGATAGTGATCCACTATGCTGCAGAGTATTCTAATAGGTTGGCCTTTTTTGCCTGTTGTTGATATACCATCTGGCCCGTGTAACAACTGCATCCCTTTAGGCCTGCAAATAATGACTTTTCATTTCCTTGCATCTAACCTGTGCATGGCTCATTTTGCTTCAGGGGAATATGTGACACTTTTCTTTCCTCCCCTTTTCTTTCCTCGACTTTACTACACCTCTACAGTTGATGTTTTTGACTATGGAGAGGGGCAAACCTTCTCATGCAGGATAAAAGGCAGGGGTAGCGCCTCTCAATCATTCAGCCCTCCAGGAGGCGAGGGGAACGAGGGATGAGAGGGATGGGGGGCATTGCAGGGTGCAGAGATGTAAGACACATTTAGATACAGCTTTGGATGGAGTAAAAACTGTTGACTTTTTCCAGTCTGTCTTTTCTCTATCCTCTTTTGTTGCCTTTGGGGACAAAAGGCATGCAAATATTAGACCATTGATACCACTGGTGAAAGCATATTTAAAATGTCAGGGCACTGCCTGGAAAAGTGAAACAGCTGGAAAGTGCATCTCCCACATGGTGCTGTGAGTACTGTGGTGAATACTGCCACAGGTAGATCATTCTGCCCAATCGCCAAACTGTGAAATTGATGGGATCTTTTTTACATCCATATACTGACAATGAAAATTTACTGGAACTGGTACTTGTATCTAACATTGGCTAAAAAATAAGGCTTGTTGAATGATGGGGCATCAAAATGCCTCTTTGCATGTTTTCCCGTCTTGTTTTCCCTGCTATAGTTAGTATTTTCAGGATTTTGCTGAAACAACATCTGTGTAGTCATGCTGAGGGTAGAGGGGTAACGTGGAGAGTCGTATACTCAGAATCATTACTCTGATCCAGGCATGAGTCACCCCTGGGGAGGCTGCAGGGCCTGGGTCAGCCATATGGTGGCAGAAGCCCCTGGAGGAGCCAGCCCGATAAGCTGGATCAGCTTCAGCACTTCCTGACCGAGGCTTGGGCTGCACCACCAAGGTAAATGAGAGGGGTGGAAGCAGCTACTCCTTAGCAGCAGCAACCACAGCAGCATCATTAGAAGCCTGAGGGCAGAAATGGAAATGGTTTCATCCATGGCATCTGTAATGCTGAGCGAGATTAAAGTCAGGGCTGCTAAAACTTGCACTAAATCTGCTGAGACCTTGATGATAAAATACTTTGATAACTTGTTGAATGTTATTTTATCTGTTTTCAAAATAAAATCTGTTATGGATAATTATCTAATATCTACAGATATTTTAAATATCTATTTAGGGCAAATCTAACAAAGTTGTAGATGAGTCAAGCTACTTAATAAGCTTTATGATGCAGTGATACAATATCAGGGCAACTGAACATTTTTCACACAGAAAGATATTGTCTTTTTTGAAGAATTTAGCAAAACTATGAATATTGTTCAATTGTTTATTAAGTTATTGTAAAAAAAAAAAAAAAAAGTTATACGCAGTTATTAACTGTCAAAGGAATGGAGGTATATACAGTATTTATTGCTACTAAAATGGCCAGCACATTATTGAAAACTGAATAGGTATATCTGGCAACTGGTTTATATGTCCAGTGTAACATAACTGTAAACCCTCAGGACTTGTGAATGGTGGGAAGCAGACAGTCCATTTGTCTGCTGGCAGGTACACGAGTCTCCTCTGTCCATGTGGACCATACCATTCTCTGCACTGAAGCAGTAGCTCTGCTCTCCTGTATTACAACTAGTGGGTGTAGTTATCATGTCCTCAGAGGTATCAGCCAAATGAGATACTCTTATTGTGAGCTTTTTATTTTATGTGAATGAGGCTGAATGATTCTAAGGTTTTTGGGTGCACTCGTTTACATTAATATTTTTAGGCCTAATATTGATATTAATGTGTATTGTTTTTACTGTAGTACATAGGTCTTTGGAGTGGAATTTCATTGTGAGAAAATAATAGCACTTTCCCTGGGGATCTATATAAACCAAACATGAATTGACTGATGATGACAGTAATCTATAGGATGAAGCATTTTGCAATGAGACATTTTTGTGGCTGAAAATATTAAGTAAATGTGCTGAGTAAATGAGTAAATGTGCTGTTTCTTCCTTTTCAGATAAGAAAGGACATGTGCCAAGTATCTTCAAAACTTGTCTGTGGCCCTTTTTTATAATTTAACAGTGTCTCTAATACCAGTAATGTGAACAGCCACATTTAAAAAGATAAGCACTGTGATGACTCAGTTTAAATGCCACTGCTGATGATGGTGTTAAAATGGCCAAACTCTGAGGTTCCCACACCAGAACCAACAGGTACTTCACTACCTCTTTTGGCAGGACAGTTTTTTTGTTTGTTTGTCTCTGCCTTCCAAAACCATTACAAATCACAATTTAGACACCCAAGAAGATATCGTTGCTTGGTTTAAAGTTCTTTGTTAATGTTAGAGAAACAGTGCAGCTTAGGTTGTTCAGGATAGAAATGCCTTGTAGTCTCGGCTACAATAATAAACATTATTGATCATGGTCATGTTTAAATATCAATGTTGACATTTGTTTGGAAACGAGCAGTAGTGTAATGTGTCTGCAATGGAGACAAAAACTGCTACACATGTCTAGAGACCACACCAAGACAAAGAGACAAAAATAAGATCCAAAATTATGTAAGAAAGAGATACATGAACAAAAGTGGATGCAAAATGAATCCAAAAGATGACACAAAGGCAACGTAAAATATACACAAAATAGACAGAGAAACAATAGAAATGAAGATATGAAATTTCCGGATGCACCTATCTCATGTTTTTTTCTTTCTGGAGAACTTATATAGAAGAAATGAGAGGCCTTTTGTCTGTCTGTTCCCAGGGACCCATTTTCTCAATCATTCCTTGGATCCTCCACCCTTACATGATGCAATTGTTATCTATGATAGCTAAAAGCGACTGATGCAATAGCAGTGGTCAACATGTCAGTATTTGTATCTCGTCTTCCCATTACACACAATGCATCCCAAAACATCACATTTTACATAAAAATAATCCAGTCTTTACCTACATGTTAATCCCTACCCAGCTTTTGTTTATCTTGGGATAAATTCACAACTGCATTCTATAATTACAATATGAAAATGATATTACAGGATACAATAGAAGCATAATCTCTTACTAGTGAACAATATAGACTGATTAGCTTTACAGTCAGAGTCTAAAAGATTGCAATTTGGTCCCCTGAGAAAAGCATTGTCAAAAGTTTTCACTTGGTGTTAAGTTTCTGAGCCAGAGTATGTCATTTTCATTTTGGTTGGTGTTTTTGAGACATCTGAGGGAGTTGGTGTGCACTTTAAGAGATGCTGACATGTTGTCGTCTGAGTGCCTTTTGGTCTTCATCTCTAATAGAGAATGGCTTGCCTTTTGTATTTATAATGCATGCTCTGTTTGAGGTTGTTACAGGTGCCAGTGAGCCACTCCTTATCAGTCATTCCTTGTTGACATTCACACAAACATAATTGTTTTGCCTTCTTAACAATAAATTCTGAGGAGTGTATGTAACACATTAACTAATTATGGATTCTCTCAGCAGTGTGGCCTTACCCTGCCTCACGTGGTTTCTCATTAATTAGCTGTGTTTATTCTAACCATTATAACCTTGACAGCTCGTTACCTTCATCCTAGGAAAGGGTTCTTTCATGACAAATTACTAGGCTGGATGTGTGACACCTCTCTGACTTGCCTGTGGTGTCCCGTGCTGGGGACAAAAGCCCAGATGACTTTAACTGAGCTGTGTCTTGAAGATATGAGATATTCAAATGAGATGCTAACAGAGGGGGAACTTTGTGATGCCGGATGTCTAATGTTAATATACTCATTTGAATATAAAAGAATCTTTGCCATTTTTGTGGTTTAGAAAGTGAGAATAAGAGATGTAAATGTGAGTTCTTCAGCCTTGACTGACAAGACAATGGAGAAGTTTTACAGTGTCGCTGTCTTTGTGAAAGTGGGATTCACATAGCACTCAAACAGAAGGCATTATGGGTTAAATGCAGGGCACTTAATAGAAAAGGAAATTAAAATGTTGTTTCTGTATTAAATACACACACAGGCTATACAATACATACATTTTTCGCTATTAAAAGCTACACACATCTACACACCTAAACACAGACATAATATGATCATTTGTTTACTGTCTGTCACAGAAAGGTCATTTAGCCTAACTTTATTGGAATGAATGATGTGGACAAAATAATAGAAACACCTCTAAACACCTCTTTTCTAATTATTTCAACAAAACCATTGTAACCTTCATGAATGTAGTTTTCGTTGCAGGACTGTTGTATTTGACTGCATTAAATGTACGGGTGCCTAATAAACTGAGAGTTTGTATGGATTATGGCTTTTGATTGACTACATTTTGTGTTGCTAACTCTGTTTGACAAGAATGACCACAGTCACATTTTGTAATTTGATTTTAAATTTGTGCTGCTGCCCATTTTTGAACACAACCGATGTGACACATATAAATCAGACATCATACATCAGAGACAAATGTATACGAGATTCTTTGGGAGTCAGGTCAGATCCTATTGCCTCAGTGTACTCAAGTTTGACAGTATTACTTAAAAGATTGAAACTTTTCTGAGAAAGCAATTACAGCTTACTGAGACAAATAGACCTATTCAGGAGGGTTTCATGATTTCCCTGAGCCCAACAGAATGTCCTTCAGTGAGATGGAGATAATAATTCATGCTTAGAGGCTCCAGATATGCCAACAGGTCTTATCTACGACTCCTCTTTCACCATCGCTGCACAATATACTGTATTGTCAAAGGCAAATTGAAGATGTATAATTTAATAAGCAATGTACTAAAGAATTAATATATTCAAGTTAATTATGCCACCGTGTGAGCGAACTGTTGTACATCGGATTACGAAAATGATTTTTACTTTTGACCTTGGTCTCTGCGGATCAACTTCATTACAAGGTTTTAGTTATAGCTTAACATTTTAAAACAATTGGCGTGGAGCAGCCCCCTTTATTTATGATTCAAGGATTGATGTCCTTTGGTTTAAATAAAATATGTGAATGAATCTTTTCAACCGAGTGATTAGATGGGAAATTTATTTATTCATGTTTATGTTAGGTTTCTGTATACTTAAAACAGCCGGTCCATAGAGGAGAAGCTGCAGGAGAGTTGGAAGGCGTCTAACTGGTGTAAAGTGTTAATAATATACAACATGATAACTGAAGGTTTTAATGAGAGTTTCTGCTCTTCTTAACTGATATTCAAGCCGTCTTTCAGGTCCTCTACCTGCTCTGAGCTGAACAACTTGTTCAACAGAAAATGAGTGACTTCATTGTAAATCCTCCCAACATTGACAGCTGGGAGACGCCTAAGGCTCGTCCTGAAGCTACTACCTCAGTTTTTGAGAGGAGACCTGCAGGCTTGGGTTTTCCTTTTTTGCAATGTTACATTAATTGCAAAGCAATGTCAATGACTTGATTCGTCCCAATACTACATGCTTTTATAGTCCTGACTAATAGGATCAATATTAAAATGGAGAGGGCACTACTGAAAAAATATTAGGTATTCCTCATTGGCCAATGGCAGCTATTAATGATGTTTTGAAGAAAGAGAAAAGGTTCTTGTGAGGTTAAGGTCTAGATGTTAGCCTCAGTGGACCACAGCAACTTCTCTAAATTGCATGAACGTTTTACAATGAAGGCTACGTTCTTTGTCTCTGCTAGCCTCATCTCATTAGTTTTTACAATTATTATTCATTTTCATTGTGTTACTACCGGGCAAAAATACACACCCTTGACACAGTAAAAATAATTAGCTACTCCTAGTTATGCTGCAGTGTGTTTGGAGCAGAGTGAGGTCTCAGGGTTTTTTTCTGGGGATCATGACACTATGAATTACCTGAAGAATACCTGGAGCAATCTATGAACCTAATTAACTTCCCACAGAAATCAAATCTACACATCATACTGAAATAGTTGTGAAATCTAAACGTGTATTTGCCAAAGTTGTCCATCTTTGTCTTCTTTCTGCCTGGCAGATGCTGCTGGAATCTATTGCATGTGAGCACAGCTGACAAATGACGGAGGGATGTGGTGAGAAGGACCCATTTATTCCATCAAGTAATCAATGTGCAGTTTGAATTCATTTGAATGCACTCGATCATGCTCCTAATGTTGATGGCTCACGAATGTGTGCATCAGTTATTCAGGAGTGTTATATGCCTTTAGTTTGGACCCATTTCATCAAATATTTATGAGGCAAAAAAGTGCATCGAAATACGAGTGAACAGAATTACACTTAAGTTTCTCATGTGTTGAAAGGCCTTGACTTGTATTGTCCTGAATACTGAGAGTTCTTTTGTCCAGGTTTCTTTGTTTTTTGGGGTTTTAGAGGGTGTTGGAGGAATCAGAGATGTCATGAAACTTTTTTTCCTTTCTCTTTTTTGCTTATTTACTTAGATGAACTCATCAAACCCTTACTTTCATGCCATAAAAAGCTCTTGTCTGAATGGACATATAGTACAAAAGCAAGTGATGCAAAAAGGTGAAATAGGGGTATATCTCTCCAGCTCAATTGAGCCTGCCTTTTCTCCTCAGTCTTCATCAGCCTTGCCTGCCTCGCCTCTGTCTGCCAGTGTGTTTGGCTTTCAGATGTGATGTGAGCGTACTATTCTCTCAGACCCAGGCAGTTACTTTGTGAACAGCTACTGCCTGCACACTGATGGTATTTCACTGCTCCATCCCCCAAGTTATATTAAATTTGCAACTGGCCCTCTTTAAGTCTTTTTCATGAGATGTATGTTTTAAAGACTGTGTCAATTCTTAAAGATGCCCGTGGCTTTTATCAGTCGTTTTTAAGAAAGCTTTCAATAAAGACTGAGACGAGCACTCAATGTGTGTCGCCCATTTTGGTTGCATAAACTGCATATAAAATCTTAAACTCAGATCTTAAAGTCTGATACAATATGACTGATACAAAGCCACAGCTTCAATATTAATGAATTTAACTTAATTTTAACAATGATTCAATGTTTACTCTTTTCAGTTTGAAGCGCTTCTCTTGTTTTTAAGCTCTAACTGCGCATTCCTTATCATACATAGCTTCAGCTGCTTGGCTCCAACTACATATAGATGTTTAAAGTTGTGACTTTTCCTGTGAAAAGCCCTTTTAAGGTGTTGTGAGAAATCAGCAGTGCCTTTATTTCATGTTGAAGCCGATCTACAAAAAAACCCCAAGCGGCTGTGTTTGTTTTTAACAATCTGTGAGTTCCAGCTGTTCTGTTGACCTCAATCTCCTGTAGGGTGCCAGGTTGGAGCAAGGGTACAATTACTTCTTATTAGAGTTGTGAGTCTTGATACACCTCCGCAAGGAGGGGTGAGCCATCAAATTTAGACATGCTAAACCACTTGTAGCAGGAGACAGGGGAGGCCAGCAAATGTGAGTTTATGTCTACGGTTGATATGGTAGTGGAGTCAGTGGTAGTGTCCTGCTGAGCTCCTGCATAGATCAGAGATCACAGATCCACTGTGCTCACTCCTGAGACTCTGCCCTTCTGCAATATTTACCCACTACATGGGCTATCCAAGCTGTCATTCATACACTGAAAGACATACACATATGCAGGCTCACACACATGCAAAATGGAAATTACACTATGTCTTAATTATGTACATATCAGCCTGCAACAAATGTGGCCTTTTGACAGTCCTAAATTAAGAAATTATTAAGTGTTTACTCAGTATTGTGAATTAATCATGTCTCAGTTTGCATTTTCACCAAAGTAGTTTTTTTTACCTGATTGATTATGTGTCTACCTTTTCTTATAATGAGAGAGAGAGAGAGAGTGTGTGTGTGTGTGTGTGTGTGTTTTTTAATCAGAAAAACAAATGTCTTAACTAAATGCAAAGTCTCAGACTATTTGCCCACGTGTATCTGTTGAGAAGCAGGGATTAGACTGCGGCCACTTCACGTTAATGCCTCCCCTTTTATTTAATTAATTGTTTTGGGGGGGGGGGTCTAAAAAATTAAGAAATCATCTGTTTATAAAAGTTGGTATTAGGTAAATACAACCTCAGATGAACAACAACTTTTAACTTGTTTTACCGTGCCATTGTTTATTAAACAAAAATGAAGCCAAACAGAAAAAACATACATGCAAAAAGAAAATGCCTCTGTACTTCTTCCTTAGGATTTAAAAGATTAAGTTTCAGGCAGGTGCTGCAGATCACCGGCAAGTGTGCAGACTTATGTAAATGCAGAAGTTTGGGCATTTTCCTCGTCTAAAGCATTCGGTTGTGTGTTAACACAATGGCAAGAGGAAAGACATAAGCAATGGTCTAAGAGAAGAAATTTTTGGTGCACATCAATCTGTAAAGGGTTATAAGACAAGTTCATTGTTCTACAATGAAAAAAATTAGTGTTAAGCATTTAGGACAGTTGTGAATCTTCTCAGGAGTGAACTTCCAAACACATTTTCCCCAAGGTCAGACTGTGCATTTTTCAGAGAAATACAAAACACCCCAAAGCTACATGTCAGACTCTACGGGTCTCACTGAGCATCCTAAATGTTAAAGTCCATGACACCACAATTAGAAGAAGACTAACCAAGTACAGTTTTTTTGTAAGGGGTGCCAGGAGAAGCTTCTTCTGTCTAAAAAAGTATGAAAACAGGCTCACTAAACAGCATTTGAACAAACCACAAGACTTCTGAAACAATGATCTATGGACAAATGAGACAAAGGGCAGCTGTTTGGCCTTAATGCCCAGCACCATACTCGGCGAAAACAAACACAGAATTTAGCAGAAACTCCTCATATCCACTGTCAAGCACAGTAGTGGAGGGGTGATAATTTGGTTTGCTTTGCAGCCATAGGACCTGGGCACCTTGCAGTCATTGAGTAGACTATAAACTCCTCTCTATACCAGGGTATTCTAGAGGCAAATGTGAAGCCATCTGTCCAGCAGATAAAGCTTGGTCGAAACTGGGTCATGTAACAGGACAATAATTAGAAGCACAGTAGTAAATCTATACCTGAATGGCTGAAAAATTAAATAATCAAGCATTTGGAATAGTCAAAGTCCAGTCCTCAACCCAATAGAAATGCTGTGTCGGGACCTTAAGAGAGCTGAGCATAAGCAAATACTTACATCCCTAAATGAACTGAGGCAATGTTGTAAAGAAGAAGGGGCCAAAATTCCTCCACAGTGATAAGAGAAACTGATAAAGTAATACAGGAAATGATTAATTCAAGTTATTACAGCTAAATGTCGATGTACAAGCTACTGAATTATGGTGGGCTTGGTGGAAATCGTGTTTTTTTTGTTTGTTTTTTTGTCTCTATGTTTTTTTTATTTTGTGTTCATTTATGTTAAATAAATAAAGGGATGATAAAAACGAAATATGTTCTTCTTTGTCTGAGGTTGTACTTTCCTATTACTAAGACCTTTTATGATTAGATGTTTTTACACAAAACCAAAACAAAACAAGGAAAAAGAAAGAAAGAGAGGGAGGGAATAAAAAGTGGGGGTACTAACTTCAACACGTGACTGTACATCCTGTAAACATGCTGTAGTCTCTCATGGAGGACTGATAATATTCTCTATATACATTACAACACTGTTATCCAAACTTCATGTCAAGAAACCATAAATTATGTTTTGGATTTTTTTAACTTGCTCTTTTTCAGCTTTAACTTCTTTACTTCAAATTCATATTAATTTGGAGTTACATACAGATTCATGTATTAGCCACTAGTATTTAATGCTTTATACATTCTGTAAGCTTTACTTTATTTTGACGTGTCACCAGCACTAAAGACTGGGAACTGCAGCTGCTCTAAAGTACAGGAGCATGACTCCGCTCACACTAGCTTCTATTAAAACTTTTGGCCATAAAATGAATACACAACTTTCAAGAAATAAATTTTTAACACTCCTCTACTTCATAAAAGTTTTTGTCACTGCACGGAAAAGAGACTGCTACATCAAAACTGCTGTAATATTCAGCATTTTTATATATGTCATATTTTGTTTATTATTATTATTATTATTATTATTATTATTATTCATTTTTCATTAGCTTAACAATATTGGATGTAAGTATAGTTAATTCACACAGTGCAAAATAATATCGAACCCCTTTCATTTTATTATAGATGGCTCTAAATTTTCCACACTAGCTTGAACTGTACTTGACTTGTCACATTGATCCACAAACAGTTTATACTGACCAGTTCACAGAGAGGCCAAGCTCATTGGTATTAAAATGGTCCCCGTTGACATTGCCAACAGCTAATTATGCCTAAACACTCATACAGACCAATTAGCTGTCTAAAACCTGTCACCAATCGAGCTTCTAGCTGTTACTCAATCAACAATTTCTCTCCAAAAGATGTTGAACCAGAAAAAATCTTGTCCTTTTTTTTAATCACCATTACACGACATGATGTTTTCTATGAGGTTGTGTAAAACTAAAGAGGCTGACATTATTGCTTGAAACATAAAATGTTTCAGGGTGAAACTAGAATTTTAGTTGTAATTAGCAGCAATAAAACTTGGCATTCACTTAGATTTATGGTATTCAAAAAGCGAAAAGTGATGCAAGTGAAGCTTTTACAGTAGAAGCTATGAATAGATACTAAGTTAACTGTTGAAACATGTTGCAGTTAAGTGTAATGGATATAGGAATCATGACACATGTATCTAGCGCACATGCTCAAAAAAAACATGTACAAAACAGGAATTTGCAGTACTCAGATATAAAAGGGTCACATTCAGGTTCTTTAATCCTAATATATGTTATCATCTTAGCTAAAAATTCCAGTCTAAGGTGACCAAATTCCTTGGCCCAAAGACTATGCAAATATTAAAACAATAAAAGAAATCCTTTCATCCTCAGCATCATATGAGTTATCTTTATCTATTAGCACTAGCTCATTTTCAGATCTGGAACCTATACCCGTATATGGTGGCTGATTTAAGGTTCAGAGATCCGATTGCCTCGGGCAAGTTATTCTAAGAGCCCCCTGATGTCAGTGGGACTGCCTGGCAGAATAAAAGGCAAGGCAATAAAGTGGGGGAAAAAGTAGCACACACACATTGAAATGGGGGCCTCCCTGAGGCGATGGCCCAACTGGCCCGTGGTTAAATCCTCCACTGAAAGTGTAATAATCACACCAGAGCCCCACAGAGAGAAGGGAAGAGAACGAGAAAGAGTGGGGGAAGACACAGAGGTACCAAAACAAAAGCCACCCCTCTCCGTCCTGTTCTCTTTGTGTCTTCTAAGGGGAAAAAAGACAGAAAAATCTTGGCACTAAGAAAGGGAATTATAGGGGCTGTGATGACAAGATCTGAAACAGATCACAAGGGTTTTATTGTAGCTGTGGCAGTCATTCTGATATGTTTGCAGATATAAGAATTAGACGTGTACTCTGATCCTGTTCATTGGCTTACCCCGGCTGCACATAAATGGTTAATTCTTTGAGTACCCTAATGCAAGGTACTTGTAAGATTACTTAACATGCAATTGTTTCCAAATAGGTTGGCTTAGTGTTGATGGTGTTATTTCTTATATAAGCTGTGTCTTGTCTTTGGTTATGGTAAATTTACTTAATTTTTCTCCCCCCAAAAAGAAGAAGAAATAAAAATCTTTTGTTTAGCTAGCAATATTAGACCTTGCCCATTACACTCATTCTGAATGCCTCTCAATTCTTTCCCTGTTAAGAGTGCCCAGCAGGAACTCCCACTATAAATCACTTTTAGTACCTCTGACACGTTAGAAGAAGTGAAATAGCTGCCAGTGCTCTAATTGCCTTACCCTGCATGCCTCATCTTCGTGCTCCTGTCTTCCATTTTAAGATACTTGCCCAACTTGAGTGCTTGTGTGTGTATTTTAGATCTGTGTCCGTCTTAAGAATTGTGCAAATGAGGGGCTTGTGGAACAAAACACAGTGTCATGTATTGTTTGAAAACATCAATTAAGAAAATGTTTTCTATCCAGTAACACAGTTGAGGGTTACCTCTTTTGTTCTTGCTGTTATATTGTGGGAGGCTGACTGGGTGTGCTAATTATGACAGACAGGAAAGGTCAAACTAATTAGTGCTCCCTTTGAACTTGCCATTGAAAGTTCCTGATATCTCTGTGCTGACTTGACAGAGTTCAAATTAATCAAAAGCTATCCTAATTGCAGAAAAAATATTAAACTGTTGCAAAAATCCTCACTGACAAAGACGTGTATTGAAAGTATTTTAAAAAGCTTTTTATTTTGTGTTCACATTGGTGTTTTATGGGAAGGTGTTTTATTTACTTTGCACTTATAATTCTGAACAAGAGGCTTTTATTTGCAGAGGGTTTGATAACAACACATTCCCATGTGCAAATAGACCTCTTTATCAAGTGCAAAGAGAACACTTTGTGCACCATTAAACCTGCACAATGCTGTAATCGTCTTTGTTTGGATATGTTAAATAAAGCATATCATTATGCTCTACTGGGTGCTAAGTGGTATTTTAAAGGTCCATAAATTCAGTTAGACAATGTTTAATGCTGCCCCTAGACCGTGTTAGTGCAGTGACGCACGTGATCTAGGGGAGGGTCTTGTCAGCCATTTTTTTGGAATTATTACTTAAGATTTACATTTATATTGTCATTTTAATAGTTACTCCCTCTTTAGCTGATAGGGGCCTCAGATGCTTCCAGGGCCCCTGCTCATTCCCACTCCCTTAGGACTGCATCTCATTTGTCATTATACATAGCTAGGAAAAAATCTCTCCTCAGTCTCAGGCTGTCGTCGGAGCAGTTACGTTAGCCTGGTGCTAATGCACAGTTTAGCAGCCTCTGCAGAAAATGCTAAAGAGGTCTTGACAACTCCTGGGGGTCGGCTAAGTGTGGGCCAAGGGTTTCTATGTGTGCAAGTGCGCACTCGCATTAGTGTTTGAAGGGGGGTAGGAGGGGGTCCCAGTGGTTGTTTGCCTGTTTTCCATCAAGAGCCCTCATCTCCTTTATCCCCTTTGTGGTAGAGGCCCTCCTCGGGCAGTTCCCTCTGAGGGAGATCTAAAAAGAGCAGCTGCTGGGGAATGAGTGCCATTTCCTCCTGCTGTCACCAGCACACTGGCAACCCTTAGTCCTCCTGTCCCCCTCCACCCACAAACCCCCTATTAATATGCATGTGAACTTGTTTCTCTTAGTTCTGAACTCCAATGACAAAGTGGGAAAGCATATGCCTGAAATATTCATGATCGCACACAGTAATTAAGCGGTGGAGAAGGGAACTGTACGAGGGAGAGTCACTACCCCTCCGCTGGAGTTAAAAATGGCCTTTTTTCTCCAGCACTAAAAAGCATGTTGTCCTCTGCTTTCTCAGTAATTCTTCGAAGCATTTCACTCGTCCTATGAGCTGTTGTGCAACACAGAGCCATTTACTGAGTAAGAGTTAATGAGGCTTAAAAGAAGTAGTGAGTTTAGTGAGTTAACTCCAGCTAAGTGCCAGCGAGATCCCACAATGTGACAACCAGGACTGTGTTTTCACTGAACCATGTCCAACTCTTTATGAAGTTGTCTGTATGAACACTGATACATGGGCAGTGAAATTCTTAGATATTACTGCAGCATACACAACACTTTTATTTGGTAGAAACACAAAGTAACATATTAATTTAGGTTTAGATAAAAATTGTCTACACTTCAGATTTTATTTAAATAACTTAACTTGATCTGATCTTTCATAGTATTTCATTCATTCATCTTATTTACTTAGTTTTTATTTTCTTTTAGTCTCAGAATCACATAGTTGTTAAGTATTCGTGCTGTCTGTCTAAAAATATACTGTGGTACACAACGTTAAATTTAGATATTGTTAGACTTTTTTCATGGCAATAGTACAGTACAGTATAGTACAGTATTGCAGAACTGTGTAGATTTGATCCATTAGCTAGAGAGAAAATTCATTTAGTAATCATTATTAGATAATTCATTTTGCATTGTTACAGGATTTCCAGTACTGTGTTATAATTACACTTTAAAGTTTAGAAAAAAAACAGACTTTGAAGTCAGAGAATAAAGCATTGCAGACCATTCAGAGATTTAGCCAGAGGAATCAGAGGACATGGAGATAGATGCCTCTGTACAGCCACCAGAGAGAGAGAGAGAGAGAGAGAATAAAGAGAGGTTGGGAGTTAGTTATAGAAGGTGAGAGGGAGGAAGAGGGAGAGAGGCTGTGAAATGGTTGCCGAGACTTGACAGCCAGGTAGATTGTATCTGACATAAAGCCCAGAGATGAAAGAAGAGCGGACAGCTGGCCCACTGCACTCAGCACACTCAATGCAGTTGCACTCACCTCGCCATGCCGCTTGCTACCCCGCCTCCACTTTTTTCTCATTCTGCTCCTGTTTATGGTCTCCTGACACCTCCTCGGGGGTGTGTCTGCCACTTTTCACCAAGGGATCATCTCTGCTCTCCGGGCCCTGTCTGGACACTGGCTGGCCCATCTGAGGAGCAGTGGTCCAGAGTTCAACCTGCCTTTCTTGCCTTGTTTCCACACCTCTCCGCTCCGCTCCATGCTTGTCATCTCACAGCCCACTCAGTGCCACACTGGCCTGTTTTGTCAATAACCATTTATTTGTTGCTGGAATGGCAGCAGCCATTACATCTGACCTCCCTGTTTCATCAATTATGGATAGATTATTGGATGTGAACATCTGCAAGAGCTTGCTGTTGGACTCACCTCCTGGCAGGGATTAGATAAAGTATTAAACTGTTGTTTATTGTCAGGCCAAAACTCTAGTGGGAAGCCAGAGAATTTCTACCACCCCACAGCAAAAAATAACTCCCATCAACAAGGCACCTTAAATAGTTTAGCAGTGCTGCTGAGGCCTCGTCATGATAAGATATGGACCATTTATTATTTACACCTATTACTGGTTGTTACAACCCTCATGGTAAAAGCTCCTGGCAGATGGGGCTTAGTCATTGTTTGTCACCTTTGTAAATGTGTGAATTGGAGGCTAACACACATAGATATTTGTATTTAAAGCAAACATTTCTATGGGAACAAGTTTTTCTGTTCTCCGTAGAAAATTGACCACTGCTAAACTACCAATGACTGAGAGGAAAAGCTCATGGATTACGCACACGTGCGCACGCACGCACACGCACGCACACACATACTGTACATGTGCGTTCACAAACTTGTACAGTCTCTGGAGTCAGACAGATATTTAAAAAAATGCTTTTAGGTTATTTATTTTTAAAACATGCCAAATAAAATGTTTAACACATGAATTATAGATTTTAAATGGATATCTTCTGGCTGAATATGTAACACTGGCATCATGCTGAAGCATGAGAAAAAGAAACAGGGGAAATAGGCAGCTCTGGTGCTAAATACGGATTAATGTGATGCACGACCTGCCGCTCAAGTTGTTCCACAAAATTTTCCAGTACTGCCTAGGATGGTCAAACTATTTATTTTAAACGTAGAAGGAGTAGTTTGGATGTATAGGTAGAATCATACAGTTGAAGTACATTTCCTGTACATTTGTCCATTAGAACTACATCAGTGAATAAATGCCTATAACTGGGTGACTGGTTCATATCACCAGTAACGTCCTATATAATCACAGTGTGGCAAATCATATTTTTCTTGTGAGACAAAATGGTGTCTGATAAAGTTAATTTACTATTTTTGTTGATTGTACTTCATGTCTTTTCTACACTGATAGTGTGTTCACAATTTGACGCCATAAATCCACAGCACACAGGTCCTAATGCAACCATAGCCATACGCAGTCTTTCCTTACAAAAGAGTAAATTTATTCTTGGGTATTTGAATTTGTACACATGACCTGAACTTGGACTAACAGGCTTTCCTTGGCTGCTTAGTATCTTTGCCACACTGCAGTGAAGAAGAGCCTTTTTAGTCTCCTGTCAAAGCCTCTCACTGTTCACCTTCAAGGCATCTGCTCAGCTGTCAACACCAGTTGTCAAACCGGCACTTAGCATTCACATTGTTTCTGTGAAAATGAAGATATGTATTTCCACAGTGTATCCAAAAAAACAGCACATAGCCCCAGCATTTTTGTTAATGTCTTTAGGTGGTTTAGGCAGTGATGTAACCTCTGTCAAACAGGAAGTTTTTTTTTCCAGGCTTTGAACAAAGAGTGTGAAAACCTCCTTTGTGCTAGAGAGTAGTGGGGCACTGTGCATCTAAATATCAGTGCAGGTTGAAAGGCACAAAATAAGGTCAGTGTCATCGCACTGCATTATTAATACACCACTGTTTATCTCCTTGCCCATTGAATCTGTGCACAAGAAAATGCTGCCTCCTGTGAAATATTGATGCAATTTCGTAGCTTTACATGTAGAAAAAGCAAATGAAAAAATATATGTTACACACTGGCACGGGTTGCTGAATGGCATGTCACCTGGTATATAAATTGTCAAACACAACAAAACACTAGTGAAACATTGGTAAAACAAGCCATCACACTGAAAGTTGCAGGTCAGGTAGACATGTCATGTTTATTGGAGGTTATATGTTTATTTTACAACAAGGCAAACTATGATTTAAGTCTGTGGATAGTATGTTGTTTGAAGGATCAAAAAACCTTTGGCTTAAAATATACATCTTATAATGATGATATTTGATCATATATGTCTATTTCTAAGTCTATCTCCGTCCACGTTTGTGTGGCAGCATACAAAATGGTGCTGCAGATTATATTGATCATGCTGGTGAACACAAATATATGAACAAAAATCCTAGTTTTAATTGAAGTATTTTAATTTTAAGTCTTAAAAATATATATTATTAAATATGATCTGAAACAATATTAGATAACTCTTTACTGTATCTAATCAGCTGTGTATCTCAGTGTTTTATTAGACCATGGATGTAGATATGTATCTCATGTTAGTAAATGTGGTTTATTGTACTAATGTGTTTGAACTTTTTTATTTTGGCATTTGGAATTTGGCGATCAAGTCCAGTATAAATGTTAATTTCCTAAATCTTAATTTATTTATTATTTATTAATGATTGATATGATATGATTTATAGTATTGTTTGAAAATTCCATCATACTCCAGAGTGTAGATAAGTTTATTAATAATTTAGTAATAATTTAAGAACATTGTGTAGGAGGCACATTTGTAAATAGAATTGAAATGGCATATGCCTGTTCAATCTTCAAGTGAAACTGTTGAAAACAAAGTGCACTGGAATATTTATTTGAAATATATTTTGTTCACACTTCACATATTTACACATACACTGTGTACACTGTGTAAATGAAGCATCTGTAATCACATAAAAAGGTATTAGCGGTAAACAACCCTGCACCGCCATAATGCACAACACGCTTTCTTCCTTTTGTCTTTTGTCTCTTTCATGTTAAAATTGCTTACTAATTAAGCCAAATGCCACTGCATCCCGAGTGCATGCTTCCACACGCACACAGGCACAGGGAGAGAGAAAGAGGGAGAGAGAGCTCTCTAATGATCAACACGCGCCAGCGTCTTTATTATCCCAGCCAACCAGTCTGTGTCTCTGCAGCAGGCTCATGTGCTGTTTAAGTGATTGCAAATCATCCCACAGTAATGGCTGAGATTACCATACTATCAAAAAGCTTTCTTCATGCATGATGTGGTAGCATCTAGGGGCCCTAAGTGTTTTATGGTGAGTGAGACCATATCACCTACTGTCATTATCAATCTAGTGGCGGCCAGGCAGGCAGCTGTACTCTGGCTGGTGCTGTTAGTGTTTCCAGATGCATGAGGAAGATGCAGGCTTGGACTGCAGCCCATTGTGAGCGCTGCCTGTCAGGAGCCATTAGGCCCATGTTTTTTGATTAATGCTCTAAGTGATGATGTGAGTACTGCTCAGAGACCAGCGTGAGGAAACACAGGGAAGAACAGGTTATAACTTCACTGAACGGTGCTGCAGCGTCAGTCATGATGATTGTGAATAAAGTGTACCTTTTCCCAAACTGTAGGAGGGTGTGATGGAAAATTGCGATGTTTTATTTGTGCACATGGTGATTGTAAGCCCTGATTTCCTCTCCTGTTTTCGAGAGGATCCTGCTTTTGCAGAGGATCATCTGGTGTCCCCCCATCTTGCACCGCCTGCTATTGTGACCCATGAATTATTGATTAACCTTAGTAATAGAAAATATATAACTGTGGTATGCTTTGACCTGCTTCCTCTGTGGTGGAAAACTGTTAATACCGACTAGATGTCCATATCCATGCAGATGATTAGATAATATTTATTTAAAACAGGACGGGCTTGATGGTGGAATAAAGAACACTTTTAGCAACTTTCCTAAATGTAAAATAAGACACTTTAGGTTTGAGTCATATGTGACTTAGATGTCAATAATGTCTATTTGAGTTTTAACTTCTTAATATGTAACTGAATAAGTTGAATTAACTTGAGTTGAATGTTGAATTTTATTGTGACAAATCACAGAACCACTGATAATGAACTCTTAGAAAAATATGAGGGCAAACTATTTGTCTGACAGCTGTCATTTAAAATCTCATTTTGGCTGCCATCCCTGTGTAACAAGTTATTCTATGGAGCAACAAGACCCATGTGTTCTCATGATATGTTCAAATGAATCCATCTGCTCAGGTCGTGTTTCTGTGATGATCTCACTTTCCACAGTGGATCAATAAATGAAATGCTATGTTTAAACTGAATCAAATTTTCCAGTTGTAGGGTTATGCTTTCATCCGCAACAAGCCGCTACAGTCCTCACTCTTAGCTTTACCGTATATACAATTAAACGCCCCAGTAACCTGCACGTTTTCATTAGATGGGACCTGCAGGGACATAGTTGCACATTTACCCCCACCACAGGCTAAAAGAGATGACCAGCTGCAGTAATTGCATGGCGCTGTGTTTACATTTATTCATGACATAGAGGACCGCCTTCTCATTGCCATTTCCACCTGTCACCCATTCCATTTGCCGCGTCAGGAGAGAAACCCGCCACACCCCATCAAACTTGGAGATACAATCACTAATCAGTCCCTCACCTCGCGAAGAACCACCTCCTACTTGTTTGATTCCCCACCAGCCTGAGTGAATTATTAAGTTTTCATGCATTTGGTTTCACCAAAATGTATGTGCACTCATCCACATCCTTTATTGATTACTTCTAGTGCAAACAGTAGGCACAGTGTGATATACATAATTGGACAGTTGTCAGGGGAGGCTGAGCAGTGATAACCAGTGTCTATTTCCCTTCCCTGATGGATATAGGGCACACTTTGAAAGTGATCCCTCGTTCCCTATTTAGTAAAAACATAAAAAATGTCAGAAAATGGTCTTTAACAACATAAAGCAACACACACTACGCTGAAAGTACCTGTGCTGATAGCTTGGTGTTGATCTCAACATTAATTGTGTTTCCTGATTCCTTTAGTGATGAAATACATCAGTTTTTGGACTGATGTAGAAATGATGATAGTCATCGCCATACTGTGTGAAACAAATCCCTATGTCTTTGAGCTACTGTTCATTAAGAAAAAAAAAACACTCCAGAGAGTAGAAAGAGGCGCCTTGTACTTAATATACACAACATGTGCTTGGCTAATTATTTTCCTGAATGCTTATAACCACAATAAACTGGCTGCACGTTGTCAGAACAAAAGCTGCCTCACCAAGCCAAAATACTCTCTCAGCTTGTAAAATGACATTTTCAGAGGCACAGTAGAAATAATAACATTCTAATCATTGCCAGAGTAAACACAGTTCTGTTAAAAAAACAACACGACTTCTTTTAAGTTTGTATTTTAGTAATGAAAAGCAAACAGTTGCTGCTGCAATTGCCTGACCCGTGACACAGAGGGGATGAAATGTCCCTGCAGAATCTCAGCTTAGCCCTGTCTCTCTCATCATAATAGATTCGGCTGCACAAATGGTAGAATCGCAGATGTGTAATAACTCTATCAAACTCACGTCTCTGTGTTTTCACAAGGTTAGGTACACACAGAGACACCCACTGGAATTTCACATTTTACTCCTCTTCACCCTTTAGCAATTGCACAGAATAATTCCGAGCGGTCAAGGGTTACATCCACTGTGTGTGTTTGTTGGTTAATCATATAGCACAGCCAAGGTAAGCCAATCTGAAATATGAAGGCTTCTCATTACAAAAACATCCACTTAAAGAGATTCATACATGGAGACAGTGATAGTGGTTGGGAGTTTGGCGGGAGTGAGGAGGCAACTGAAGTGGGGCCCAAACAGAATCCATATTTAATACTGTGTTCCCACTTGGACATGTACTCTTTCAAGTCAGCATAAAAGAAGCTACAGAGACTTTGCTCTCTTTGACCAAAGCATTGTGGCATCAGAGATGAGCTGGTACCCTTTGTCAGAAAATGTAAATCTGCAGTGTAATTCCACAGATAACACGCACTTGCAAAAAAAAAAAAAACTACTGATAACTTAGCACACAGTGGTTACAGAGATGTGTCCAAATGTCTTTTTCTGTAGCCTGCTGCAGTGTAGTGAAATGACATGTTCAGTGATTCAAACTCATGCGGGAAGTCAGCAGTCACAGCCTACATATAGCTGCTTTGCTTCCAAGAAGTAAATGATAATGCTGACATACAGACTTTGTAGTTTATATCATTTCTTCCATTTCTAATGATAACATTATGCTCACATCATTAATTACTGAGATTGCTGACCATAGCAAGAATGCTAAATGTTTAGGTAGTAAACCCTACAGTGATTACCCAAGCTGTCATCTATAAACAGTTGTCCCAGGATGACTTTCTGGTTGGGTGTTCACCTGTAATACTTCAGGTAGGCGTTTATAGTCTGGTGTTATAGAGAAATATCACATTTCACGTATGATGTTTTTTATCTTGCCTCCAAACTATGGTTTATATAATATTGCTGAAGCAACTTGTTGACTGCTAGTGTGATCTGTGTCAGTGTAAATATGTATGTTTCAGTGACTCTTCGAGCTGCATTGGAAATCCTCTCCCCATACCTTTCCAGGTTTGGAAGAGCTGAATCTGACAAGGTTTTCTGATGTTGACAATCTCAAACGCAGGCTGTGAAGGTTAAAAAGTAACTTCTCCCTCATGTTTTCTTTTTTCTTCCCTCAGTTACTTTTGTCATCTGTTGCATGTGCAATAATGAGTTTAGCACTATTGATGTATTTCCGGAGAGATTGTCCAAAAATTGAAAACAATTATTGTGTTTATTGTGTTTTCATTGTGTGTGTTTTTCACAGTATAACAGCAAACAGAAACAGATCTGCTACCTCACCACCAGACTAATTCAAAGATAGAAAATTTAATATTTTTAATGTTGTCAAATGTTGCTTTTACTTAAATCTCCATGTGCATTTTCTTTACTTGCACAGCTTTACCTGCCCATGTGATATTGGCTTAGTTTCATTATCCGTCATCAAAGCCGAGCCGCTGAACCAGTCAGCCTTTAAAGGGTTAAGGGGACACACTTGTCTGCAGCAGTACCCTATGCACATCTCTGGCCCCAGTGCATCTCAGCAGTCTTTGCTAATGACTTGTAGTCAACAAATTCCTAAGACTCTCAGGTGGCTTCCTCCAACCAGGCTCTGTGCGATGATGAAAAGCCAGAGATAAAATAAACTGACAGTTGCAACTCATTGCGAGGAACAGGCAGCACCCTAGCAGCAGCTGAGACCCCAGGAGTCCAGCACTGCCTCTCTTTTTTTTCATCCTTTTTACTCTCACCCCCTCCATTCTCCTCTGCCCTCCTCCTGCTTGCCTCAGTGTGTGCGTGTGTGTGTATGGGTGTTAGACTGCAAGTATGCGTGTGAATGCATTGATAGTGGAATCATGTGAGTGTGTTTGTGATCATCTGCATGTGAAAAAGCGTGGCGCTGGCTAACTACTGGGAGGGGAACTAGATGCCCTTGCCACTGTTTCCTAATTAAAGCCCATTCCCGCCTCTTTTATTTCAGTCCATTAAGCAAAAAACTGTGACCACCCCTTTCTCGCTTCCACACATGACACACTCCAATCAATACACTCCCACTGGCTGCCTCACTGGGTGCCTCAAATGAATAGATTGCAGTTCAACATTATATCTAATTGAATTTTGCAGAAGATGTTGTGCAGTGCACCGTTTCAAATTTGTTATTTAAGATTAAAACAAAAGGTTTTGCTTTAATCAAATTAATAGATTTAGAAAAAGTATCTTAGTACCTCAGTGATATGCCCCGAATCCTTTTGTTTTTATCAAATGATAAAAACTTGCTTGTACCACATTGGTACAAGCACATTGTTAGACCGGTACTAAATCTTTAATACAAGTAACGTCATAGGTATTTTACTGTTATTAAAGCTGTTATTTTAATAGCATATAGGCCACAGCTAAGCTATACACAGTTCAGCTGCCTGGCTATCCACTTATCCCAGCATCACAAAGGTCCACATTAGCACATCAGGCCCCGAGAGAGAGCCTCCTCCTGGCTGGTGGCTGTGGGGGTTCAGCCAGGGATGGGGGAGGCTGGCAGATGGTTCAGTGGTATGTCAGACTGACTGACTGATGGATGCATAGCGCTGACTTTGTTATTCCTCTGTTGGGTATATGGCCACCATATTACAGAAGTCCCTTTGTATTACACGGACTGCCATCTTTGTTTGGGCATGTTCTTACCATTCGCTCCTACATTAGCAACAGCATAAGCAATAATAATCAGATAATCAAATATTATCTTTTTAATCTTAAACTGCATATCACAAGAATGTCAATACAGGAAATTGCTGTTTATGTAACTTCTAGTAAGCTAGGTTAATGTTGATAATGCTTTTTTAAAAATGGAAATTGTAGTGAACTAGCAATTATGACACTAAACTTTGTATGATGTAAAGTGTTGGAGCATTTTGGATTTGATCTCATACAGTTTCATTTGTAGACGACAAAAGCACTTTGGTTAGATTTTGATAATCATGTTGTGTTCACTGCATCAAGTCACTGTGGACATTTTCTGTTTCAAACCTAAACAAAGAAGTACCTAAACATAAGGTGCATTATTTATTTTAACTATATAAAGCATTGTTTAAACACATGCAATACTACAAGAACTTTGAATATTCAAAATATAATCTAACATGGCCAAGCTTTGATTAAAACCAGAATTTCATAAGGCCCTGACAGAGACCTTTTCCTAAAGTGAGAGGAGGGTTAATTTTTTTAACTTGAACTTTTCTGATTTGTATTATTTGATGACTTTTAACCTGAGACAGTATTCAGATGTTTGCACCCTTAGGAGAAACCTTTGGATGTCACTGTTTCATCTCCCTTTTTTAATTGATTTGTTCACCTCTGCCACAGATTTTTTCACACATATAGTGTGTCTTCAGTGACCATTGCAGCTGTTCCCATGCCAATTAGCACACTGGCTCAAAGCAGGTGCCAAGGCAAATATTTAGCTAATTATCAATTTTTAATAGCATTTCTACACTGGCTCCTTTCCTAAGGTCCAGCAGATTCTATTAAATCTCACCCCATAGATACACAGTTATGACATGTAATAACTACTTGAATATAAAAGAGATGAATAATTTACAGTGAGCCAACAAATTAGGACCATCATTAAAAAAACTAGACTTGAAACCATTTTGCATAAAACCAGCCCAGTTCAAGGTAATGCCAAGGCTCTCCTGATAAAGAATTACAGCATTAATTCAGCAAAGTGAACTTATTGCTCCTACTTCTTCACAGAGATCCCTGGAGCATTCAGAGTAGAGGACTAAAATGATAGCATTCGTGGGCACAGAGGTGCTTATTTCCATTTCTCCCATCAAACCTAGCCTGAGTTTTGAGCGTGTGTATTTGTATATAGGATTGGTCCCTTTCTCCTTGTGGTACAATTGCTGATGTCCACGTGAATAGCATGCTTTTATTTTGAAGGTTCAATCCCAAGGGGTGCAAAGGTGGCTCATGTACACACAAACAGAAACACACAAAGGCACATGTCGTGACCTTTTTGATGCGATTACACATATCTTCACCTTTGATGTGGAGATTTTGATTGACTTTCCAAATTAGGTCAGAAGAGTATAGTAAACACAGGTTATCTTAACATTAAAGATCCACCTCTGGTTACAAATTGAACTTAACTGTCAGTGTAACTGTATTTTGTTGAAACACATCACATGTATGTACCACTGATACTCCCGGCACACAGTGGGATTACCTTTACAAGTGTATTGTCTTAAAAACGCATGTGCTGAGAGAGCGTTGAGAGATTTTTCAGCATTCAAGTGCGTTTTCAGAACTTCTGTTCAATTCCCACTGAGCAAACACTTGAGATTGTGCAGAGAGAACTACAGCACCTTGCGTGGCGAACTCTTTTAATGGAGCATGTTGCTGGAGGCACCGTTGCTGGCTTGTGTGATATTGCCATTTACCTGCTGTTTTGAATTTTATTTGACTTGGGATGAAAAGATCAGGAAAAGGTGTATGCTGGCAGGCATACCTTAACCCTATTTTTTTCTCTTTTTTCCTCTTCCTACATTCTAATTTCAGATATACCATTGATTTGACGTAGTGTTTTATGCATCTGTACTTCTACCTTTCTTTTGGGATTCAAATGTGCTTTGGGAGATGGAAAGGTATTTCCCTAAGGATATGCATGCATAGGGCAGAAAACATCACTCATCCGGTACCTTACACATTGAGTCTTCACTGAAATGACAAGGTCTTGTCAAGTGTTTTGAAGTGACAGTGGTTTTGAACGAAATTGAGTATTTTGTAAAAAAATCACTGTTGATTTTAGATTACATATTTTGACACTGACTGTTCTGTTGATGTATTTATGAAGAAAATTGCTGTACAATCTGTTCAGCTGTGCAGTATTTGTCTACTTATTGAGTATTTCCAAACTCTTGCTAAACCTGAAACTAAACCATATAGCAGTGTGGCTGTAATGTTGGCAATATCAGTCTGCGAGTCTGTTGGTTACCAATATGTCAGAATTATTTTTTCAGAAATGCATGGTCCACAGACGATTAATCCTGATGGCGAGGAAATAATACCTGTCACTTGAAAAGAGATATCTACAAAGTAATATAAATAAATTAAAAATATACTGAAAATAAGTGTCTGCCCCTAATCATCATGGGGATCACCAAAGCATTACCCTGACTGTGCCACTTTTTGTAGATTTTATACATGTGGGGAAAGATTAATGTCAGTCAATAGGGAACTGTACCCACAAATTAATGACATAAGTAAATGTTTTCGTTATGGTAAAATACGATGGTGAGAATGGTAAACGTTACACCTGCTAAACATCATCATGTTGGCATTGTCTTCCTGTGCATATTGGCATGCTAAAGATTGCATGCAAATGCCTGTAAAGGTTCTCAGTCATTCAGGTCATAGTTATCCTAAGGAACCTTTGGGATTGCATGCAAATGGCTGTGCTTATATAGCCTCACAGAACTGTCAGCATGCCTGTAACTACAGTGCTTATGGCTGCTCTCTTACCAGTATAGTTGTCGGGGTGCTCTGAATGGACATTTGTTTTCTGATGTATCAGATAGGGATGTCCCGTGGCCGATACCACCCTCATGTGGTAATACTTGTACTTGTAAAACTTCTCTGATACCGCACCCGATACCTCTTTACGAGTGTTATTCTTCTGTTGGCTAAGCGGATAGACGAAGGTGGAGAACTGTCAGTGGTGTGGAGATATTTTAAGATCAGTATTAACACACAGTACAATTTTTTTTCTAATGGCAGCAGCAATCGCCACTGCTGCAGAGACAACTCACAGGCTGTTTTAAATATCTTACTCAGTTTAGTGCGTCGCTGTTGAAACGTCCTGATTCCGCCGCCTCCTCAGCTGCTGGAGCCCAGGTATGTTATCCCCAGCTGGTAATTGCAGTTTTTGCAATAAAAATGTTGCAACTGCAATAATTTTAAGTACTTGTATTAGTACTCTGCATTGGCAAGTACTGAAGTGTAAGTAGTTGTACTCAGTCAAAAAAAGTGGTATCAGGACATCCCTAGTATCAGGCACATTTCTGCTATCTTTAGGAAGTCAGAACTGGCGACCTCAAAGGTGCTACTTGGCTGCATCTGGCCTGAAGATGTTTCAGTACTAATAAAAAAATGCTTCTGTTGATTGAACTAACCAATAGGGAGTCCCAGGTGTTTAACCTCTGTGGGGATGGAAACATTGAGCTTTTCCCTAATTGTGTCTAAAATTGCTTCTTGCAGTGGAATGGAGTAGTAACACATCCACACTTCAGTTTCTACTGGAATCAAGTTGATCTCAGTTGACTTTTACCTTGCTGTTCTGTTGCCTGCGCCTGATTTTCGCATAAAGTAAAGTCTTTCTTAACTTCGCCCTGTAGTGTTTCTTGTAAATAATTTCTGAAAGTAACTAAAACTGAATATAGGACCTGGGCTTTGTGAAGTAATACATTGTTTGTATAAAACACTCTGGTGAACTGTAACTTTTGGTTTTCTTTGGGTTTTATTGCTTGTGGATATTTTGATGTTGTGGTTGTTTCGTGGTTTTAGGTGTTACCAGAGCAGGTCTCCTTTGAAGAGTTATGCTTATAAAAAACTACAATTCTGACTGGCACTTCTACTCAGCTCCAAGTAAAATCCTACATTCTTTATATGTGAATGTTTTTTATGTTACAAGGTAGTGTAACTTTGGAAAATTGTCCACAATATGGTATTTCTAATAAATAAAAATTCTTTAGATTGTTATATTGCACTGTCATGTTTGTCCAGGAACAAAAAGTCATACAATTATAAGATAACATGTGATTTACAGCTCAATATAGAGAGAAAATGATGCCTTAATTAGCCAACATGGGATGATACCATGAAGCCCCGAAGCCCCTTTACCATATCAGACCTTTCCTGCATAAAAAAGTGTTGATCTTGTCTCTTGCCAGTGGTGGTTTGGAAATGCATCCCTATACATTATGTTCTTAGAGACAACAATGTGAATTGTAGTTCAGCCTGAGGAAATCACAATCATGTTTAAACAGAATATGCACAGTTGTACAGTAGACTGTCAACATCTCACAGCAGTGTGTTCAGGGCCTGAAAGGAAAGGAGAAAAAACATGCTTGATGCTGTTATTGTTCCAGGTTCCCAAAAGATCCTTCTCATTTTGAGGTAACCATTTTTAAGTAAGGGTGCAAGTGTAACAAAGTGTTAAATTAAATGTTCACGTTTAAGCTTTGAAATGCTTCAGTCATGGTAAAAGTAAACTTTTTTTACAACATACAAAAAACAAGTAAGACATAACTCTGCAATAAATATATAAGGTTGAGTTGATGATTTGTAGACTGTACCAGCTACTCACATGCTTAACCTTTCTTCAGTTCTGTCTTTTCCTTATTTATTTTAACCCTCCCAATGCAACAGACATCTTTCTCAATAGTCAAGGTTAGTTTGTGGTTTTAGCAGTAAAGCTAATAAGCTAATTGTCTAGTCAGTAACTAATTACATGATCTAAAAATGGGAAGATTAATGGGAAACTTACACAAACACAGACATGGAGGATGTGAGTGCATCGGTAGAACTGCAAGTTTGGAAATAAATCAACATATCTGCATCAGTACAGTCTGATACATTTGATTATGTGATGTGACTGAGCCTATAGTTTGGTATTCGAAATACGAATCGGCCTCATACCAAAGTCTAAATGTTTACATTTTTTTCATCTGGACCTTGCTAACAGTGTTTGGGGTGTTTTTGCTTTATTAAGAGGCCTGTGAATCTGTAACTTTCAGCTGTGGTTGTAGGTGCTTAAACCAGTCTATGATACCTGGGGCAAGTATATTTCATACTGCATAGTAGTGATAATGTACATTGATAGTTTGGAATTAGACTGTATTATAGTATGCACTTTTAGTCAAATGTTTGGACACACACACAGAAACTACCATGTTTCTAAAAAGTAAATGAAAAATAAATTGATCAGAAATCAGACATTGTGAATATTGTAAATGACTATTGTAGCTGGAAACAGCTGCTTTTTAAAGATATATTTACATAAACGTACAGAGGCCTATAATTAGCAAACAGGCCTGTCTCGCAATAGCATGTTATCTAAAGCAAGTTTCTTAATTTAAAATCAGAACTGATCATTAGAAAACCTATTGTAACGCAACGGAAGACACGTATCTTTTCATGGAAAACATGGCAATTCCTTTGTGCGTCCAAACTTTTGACTGGTAGTATATGTAGTATCTAAGAAGACACATCTTAAATCACATTTGTGGGTTTTTCACTTAATGATAACAAAAGTGACTAGGATGAATACATGACAGTACAATCTTTTACAGAAATGTTGAACATTATTTTCCAGTGTTACAAAACAAATCTGAACTTTTTGTTTTTCATATATTCCGATAAACCAGTTTTTGCTGTTTATTATTACTCGGCATGAACAAAAAACCTGACAATTGCCTGTTTGACAGACCATTACCACATACTGTAGGATCCTTGTTTACAGATCATTGCATGCAGAGTTATTCTTTGCTTACTGTCAGTCAGCTGTCACCCAGAAGAAACAGAAGTCTCAGCTTCAGAAGAGAAATCCCTGAAATCCACCTTGTCTCTCAAATTTTAATAATCATGTCCATGTCTTTTTAATGTCTTTGTTCATTGAGATTGTTGTTTAGTCAAACATTTAACACCGTAAGTTAGCATAATATCAGGTAAAAGAGAGTAAATGTATTATTTGACTTGCACATCAATACAAGGCTGCACAATGATGTGGCCTCAAACCAGGTAGTCGGGCAGGTCAGTTTGTGGCCCTTGAAAGATAAATAGTATACTTGAAACATAAGGACATCAAAAAGACCTTTACAAGGACATACATCTACAGGTAAAAAGGTAAAAGAAAAAAAAGCTGTTTGGAATTTAAGTATTAAAATGAACTGTGGGAGACACCTTAATGAGACAGAAAAAAAAATCACACAAGGTCGTCTTTCGTAAGAACAGAAATTCCATCCCTGTGGGGCAGAGAAGACAGAACTTTTTGTTTTAGCAAACTGCCCATCAAATAAGCATAATTACCATCAGAATTCATATGGTGTTCGGAGACTCCTAAAGGCAAGCGGCCCACTCAAATTAGCAGCTCTGATAAATCACCATTAATTAGCTAATAAAAGCCAGCAGGTGGTTCAGAGCCTAAAGACATTCCCAGGTTCTCTGAATTATGTATATTACAGCAATGCACTGATAAAGTAAATGAGTAGGGGGAACAACAGATAGGGGTTCTGGAGGGCCGTCATGTAGGGATAATGCTCCAATCAGATCTCCTGCAATTCCACAGTCCCACCCACAGGAATACAAGTGGCTTTGACCCCCACTCAAACCACATAACACAGGGCTCTGGTGTTAGGCATATTTTTACATGGATTATGCATGCAGAATACAAAGTTTGCCTCAGCCCACCCCTGAATAAAGAGGTTGTAAAGAAGTTTGATTATAGAAACAGAAGGTAATTATTTAGAGAACAGAGAAACGTGGTTTGATTGAGGTATGATGACCTGTCTGCGTCAGGGTGACAAGGGCCACATGCATTCTTGATCATCATACATATTTTAAAAAGCCACAAATGTGGAAGTGGCTGATTAAACAATTTAAACATGTAGCGTACAACATGGTAATTAGCATAACGTGTCAACAGTCTTAACATTATGAGCTCAGTAAAGCCCTTATCAAGCATTTATATATTTACAAGCATTATCCTTATACATATGTATTTTAGCCAAATGGCACAAGCATTTAAGATGTAAAGGAAGTAACAGTTTTCTTTTAATTAAACAAATCCTGTTTACCCACATTCCTGAGGCCTAGGTAACAAACCTGATGAATACAGTTCCTTTTTCACAAACCATTTGCAAAGCCGATTTCGAAAAATATTTAAAACACTCTTTCCTATTTTGCATTTATCCTCTTCCCTGGATTTGCTGGTTCATTACTACGATTAGTGTGTTACTAATGTCAACTGCTGGTTAGTGTAAAACCAGTATTAGCAATATTTGTTACATCGCTCCCTTACATGTGTTTGCATGCACCATACAAACAGATTGATCTTCTTTTAAAACTCATTATCCACAGATACTGGGCTTCAAAATGTCATCAGGATGCCTATTAAATTTCAAATTATTACTATACAGTCACTATATTATCAGTACTCTTGTAGTTTTGGAGAACTGCTGTGTGGCCTTACACAAAACAGGAATGATCCCACTTACCTTTGGAGTGGGTGTAGCTTAGACAGCCTCTTCATATAATCTCTGTGAAGCATCATTATCCTGAACAGGGGTTAATAGAGGTTACATCACAATAGTAATAGTGAGTCAACTGCAAGATCTTTGTTGGTCACTGATCTTTTTTTACATTAATTTATCACAAATTATAGTTCGGTGCAGTTTGAACTATTTTGCATATTGTAACTCATCTAACTATTAAACGTTTCCCCGTCAGCAGACACACTCAGAAATCTAGTTTGCTTCTTTCCTCCTTGGGTAAATGAGCTCTTTTCTCTGGGTTAGATGTCCTGAGGCAGCCACTTGGCAGAGGGTGAAAGAAATGGCAAAAAGGCATCCACACAAGTGGGACATGGGAGCAGATGGGACACTGATTGCAGTGTTGTTTACAGCTGTTGAGGTCCTTCCACTCTGCTATATAGAGGTCAGAAACTATGTCTGTCTCCCACATTTCTCAGCACAGCCATTAAGATGCAGAGGCATCTCCTCAGCAAAACACAGTCAATATTAACAATTTTACAGAAATGCTGTTTGAGTATAGATATATATTTTTGGGATAGTTCTTTTTCTTTTAGTTGAGATCGGATTTATTATTTTACTCCAAACGTTTTTATGAATAAATGCAGTCTGCACATGCTCACACTTTAGGTGCTCTCTGAAAGGAAGAAGAAAATAAAAAGGATAGAACAGAGTGAAAAATAGAGAGTATCTGGAAGGAAAGACATCCAACACAAAGGTCTTTGATGATCGTTAACATTTCTTTATGTTCGCACTGAATCACTTTATATGGTTTTACCAGGGACGTTGCCCATTCAGGATCGCTCCATCAGGGTGCTGACTACAGTCTGTATCTCAAGCAATAATAGCCCAGAGCGGCAGGTGAAATATATCCAAAGTAATCAACCTTTTGCAAAGACACCGCAGAAGCACACATTTCAACAGCACAGTGTAATGTAATATAGAGGGTGGAATCAACTGGCTTTGCTGAGACATTATTTCTATCAGTGTATTTGCATGGCAAGAGCATGTAGTTTTTGTCACTGGCAATAAAAATGCTGCACCTCTCATTCCCACTACAGTAACTGACATACTACCAGAAATATGGACTTCATGGTGAAGCAGAAATATGCACAAGCTTTTCTTACAGAAAATTCAGTATATTGACTTTTTGTTGTACTTTGTAATAATTTCCATATGTTTCTGTTCTGATAATCTCTTTCTGTTTATGCTTTTTTGCATTTTTCTATAAAGTTAGTAGTATTTTTTGGTAGTAGTCCTTAGATGGGAACGTCTGGCTGAAAATCCTCTGGTGGCTCATTTCCACCATGATTGACAGCTAACAGTCTGTACCCAGGATGAGGCCATTAAAGGCTGCCTTCAAGTACTGTCAGAAATGCTGCAATTACAGTTTAAGTACACACGAACGGCTCACTAAAGTCATAAATGTGAGACTTTGAAAGACCAGACATTTTCTGTAAGTGAGTAGATAAAATAATGATCTTAAAAAGACATGTTAGGCAACAGTCAACTGTATACTGTTCTGCAGTGCGTGTAAATCTTGGGTATCTTTGCAATATAGATTTTCTCTTCTTCAACCTAAATGAAAACAGTTGCTTAAAAACACACTATAGCAAATTTTTATACTAGTTGCAAATCCATATATTTTGTACAGTTTATATGGAAGCATCTCTCCCTATCACTGGTTTGCTTATTAATATTCAGATTTGTAGTTTTATTTGGATCAATGTGATATCTATGAAAGATTTCTCAATTGCATTTGGAGGGACTGTATAAAAATGACAATGATATACATCAATACCCTGATACGATTACCTATGTTATTATTGCACCACAGTGATTTATAGCTGTATCGGCCATTGCTTTGTAAGCATTTAGAACAAAAAGTTGCATTTGCTACTGCTAATTTTGGAGGTATGAACCTATGATAACCCAACAAGACGATTACAGTGCACAAGGAGATAAAAAAAGCTGTCAGTGTAATACAGTTTATACCAATTGCAACTACCCTTATCATAAATCTATCCCTACACTACATTCCTGTATGGTATGCATCTTTGCATAATGTGCAGTGAGTGTAGTGCAGTGATTTGTGGTGCACATAGACTGAGGAACATAAAAGAGAGATGAACAGACATAAAGCACTGTGTGTGGGAACCATGTGAAACTTATAGTCTCATTAGTAAGGCGAGATCCAAAGTGTAAAACAGTCTAACAGGATACAGAGTGTATGTGATTTTTACCCTTTATCGCTGCTGTTTCAGTACAGTAAAACCTTCAGTGGCGTTCATGTATTTTGGTGAGTCATGGTCATTCTATATAATCAGCAGTGACAAATGATACAAATGATAGCGCTTCGCCATTTTCAACTAAATAGTAGTACACACAACAGTACAGAGTGGATAATCGATATGTTGGAAAGCATTTAGTCAGAACATGTGAAAACATGTGTCTGTGATTTACAGGAAATCCCCACGAAGACCAGTATAAAGAAGGATTTATTTCATTACACAAAGTAGGCTAATTTATTAATCTCACTTAATATGAAGGTATTCTAGTTCTATTCTAGTGTAGTTTTAATAATACAAATATTTTAGTTAGTCCAACCCCCTCGCCATAGAATCTCAAGTGTATACTGTTCAGTGTTGGTGCTGGTGTCAGCCACACAGAGACTGCTCCTCTTACTCATCCAATACAATGTTTCCCCTAAGATATGTTTGTGCAGTGACAAGACATGATGGTTTTGCACGCATGCACAAAAAAACATTTTATTTCTCCCGCCATACAGTACTGTTGATCATTTCCATGTAAACATCAAATAAAACGAGTATAAACATGTTTTTATTGACTGTATTTCACACAAATAATAAAATTACATCACAATCAGTGACATAAACACAAATTTGAAACAAATATTTTTTTTAGAAAAAACAATAAATAAAAATAAAATCGACATAATGAAATACATCAAAGAATAAAACTATAATAAACTTTCAGGTTGGTGCAAACTGCAGTTTGAGCCAAGACAGATATTCTTTGTTTACCTCTATGCTCTGATTCACCTGTAGATTGTGTATGACCCATAGACCGTGTACATGTTTACTGTAACTCTGAAGCTGGAATGAGACATGGAGAGAGGCACATGAGAGAATCCCACATGCAAATGATTATTTCCAAGTGAGTTTGTACCAGATGGTATTAGATTTTAAACATAAATAAATTATTATGGGGTCTTGATGGCATGGTTGTCATGCCTTTACTTACTGCAGTATTATTCTAATCCAATGAGATGAATCCTATTTTTCTCAACAATTTTCCAATTTGTATTGTTCTAAATAAATAAATATATTAGTAGTTACGTAGTAACTACACTGCTCAAAAAAAAATAAAGGAAACACATAATCATTTCAATGTAAGTCCTAGTCCCTTACACTTCTAGGATATCAACCTGTCCAGTTAGGAAGCAACACTGATTGTGAATCAGTTTCACCTGCTGTTGTGCAAATGGAACAGACAACAGGTGTAAAGGAATGGTTCTGCAGGTGGTGGCCACAGACCATTTCCCTGTCCTCATCCTTTCTGGCTGATTTTTGGTCACCTTTGCATTTTATCAGTGACCTCACCACTAGGGGTAGCATGAGGCGATGTCTGCAACCCACAGAAGTTGCTTAGGTTGCTTCAGGATGGCACATTAATGTGCACTGTGGCAAGACGGTTTGCTATGTCTCCCAGCACAGTGTCAACAGCATGGAGGAGATACCAGGAGACAGGCCTGTACACCAGGAGACGTGGAGGGGGCCGTAGGAGGAAAACAATCTAGCAGCAGGACTGCTATCTGCTCCTTTGTGCAAGGAGGAACAGGAGGAGCACTGCCAAAGCCCTATAAAATTACCTCCAGCATCCCACTAATGTGCGTGTTTCTGCTCAAACTCTTAGAAACAAACTCCATGAGAGTGGTATGAGGGCCCAACGTCCACAAGTGGGGCCTGTGCTCACAGCCCAACACCGCGCAGGCTGACTCGCATTTGCCATAGAACACCAGGTTTGGCAGATTTGCCATTGGCGCCCTGTGCTCTTCACGGATGAGAGCAGGTTCACACTGAGCACATGTAACAGATGTGACAGAGTCTGGAGATGCCGTGGAGAACTTTCTGCTGTCTGCAACATCCTCCAACACGACCAGTTTGGAGGTGGCTCAGTGATGGTCTGGGGAGGCATTTCCTTTGGATGGCGGCTCAGACCCATTGTAAGACCATAAGCTGGTGCAGTGGGCCCTGGGTTTCTTCTGATGCATGACAATGCTGGGCCTCATGTGGCTGGAGTGTGTCAGCAGTTCCTGCATGATGAAGGCATTGATGCTATGGACTGGCCTGCCCGTTCCCCAGACCTGAATCCAATTGAGCACCACTGGGACATCAAGTCTCGTTCCATCCACCAACGCCACATCGCACCAGAGACTGTTCAGGAGTTGACTGATTCCCTGATCCAGGTCTGGGGGGAGATCCCTGAGGAGAACATCCATCGTCTCATCAGGAGCATGCCCATAAGTAGGATTTGTTGTTTAAGTGTTCCCTTTATTTTTTTGAGCAGTGTAGTAAATAATCAGCCATAGTCTCATCTTATGCCAGGATGAAACTCTGTGTTGAGTATTTTGATATTGCAAAACAAAAGCTTAAAAATTGATAGTTCATAACTGCAACAAATTGTCAAGTGTGACCATCAAAAGGCAGTGAATTAATACTGTGACTACCCAGTCATACCGCTTAATAAAAGCGAAGTGTTTTGATATAATATGCTGCATAATGTGCACACATTACGTAATGCTCTGGGTAGATTTAATCCGAACATAGACTAGATCTATGTTTGGGGTGTGTGTGTGTGTGTGTGTGTGTCCTTATTGGTGCTTTGAGATGCATAGCCATTGAGGCTATAATTTAGTCCATTATGTCCTCTGGTTTGCAGTCGTAGCCCCAGGCCTCTGGCACTGAACGTTGTGTCATTTGCTACCAACTGGGTTTTTGATGAGAGTGTGTGACCTAGACGCCTCATCCCTCACCACTGTCTCATTCCCTTTATTTACATCTGTCTTTAGCATTCTAATTACTCTCTTTATTGCTTTAGCCTGGAGGAATCTGTTATACTGCAGGAAAAAGGACTAAGGACACAGGAGTTTTAACCAATAATAAAGCAGCATAACTCCCATTACCCATAGGCAAAGATTGGGCCTGTGAGGTTCTCTTTTTATGGGCCGTGGGCAAGACAACTATGTAAAAATATCTGAGTGCAGGGTTTATATGCAGGGGTCCATTTGCTTTTGTGATGTGTGAATTTCCAAAACAATTTGTTTTGACTTTAAGGTCTTACATGGGCGGAAGAGAATTGGTTTTCCTCATTATAAGCATCTTTATATTGTTTGGCATGTTTCAGTCATAATTCAACAAATGTTTAATAGGATTTTAGTCAATTAATAGTTTTACCCAATATTTTAGTCCTTTTAATCACATTCGTATATTAAAACAATGCATTTTTCACAGTTTTAACATAATCTTAAAGCAAGCAGGATGCACACACAGTGTATCATCTGTTCTTTTTTTGGACATTGTCAATTAAAAAAAAAACTTTTAAATGTTCTGTCCCTTCCCACCGAATTTTATGAAATAGCATCAAGAGCAGGCACAGCAGTCTTTAATGAGCTCTCAACTTTAAAGACTTGAAGGATATTAACAAGCTGCTTGACAAATGGTGCTTAGAAGCACATTAAAGACGCAGCTAATGGTGCGCATAATGACGGCTAATTTTCGATCAGATATAAATTAGAGCCCCCAACAGTTATTTGCCTTAAGGACTTTATGTAAATGATTCTGCTCTGTATAAACTGAAAACTGAGAGAGTGAGTGAGGAAGACAGAGGGAGAGAGAGGCTAGCACTCCTTGTGGGTATGATTAATAGATCTGCAACAGAGCACGGCTGTCAAAGCCCAATGAACACACATCCAGTAGACGGCTCTACCACCTTCTCATTAAGGTCCAATCTCTACAAGGTCTACAGCTTACTCATTCGGAACACCAAAACAGCCTCTGAGAACAAGTGAGTCTGAACCACTCTGGGTGCAAAAAGATCAGGTGCAAAGGGACTGCAAGGATGAGACCTGCTGTAGCTGTTCATAAACATGTATACCACCTAGTGGTGTTAAATATTTGATACCTGAAGGCACTTTGATGCCATCAATTTGCTCCTTAGGTCATAGTACATGTAACTAAGTACACACAGTGTGACTATATTAAATAATGAACACATTTAGTTAATAGATTCTATAATTAGAGACATTAGAGGTCACTCTGGTGTCAAAGGTCCTGGTACATGTCCACATTATTTGTAGAGTGAATGACATACAAAAGTGAGCACAAGCATGTTAAGAAGATTTGTTATTTTTTAAGAGTTAAATACAAAATATGATGCACATTGAAATAAAGATTCTGGCATGTTTTTGAAGTCAAATTATACAAAAATATAAATTATGAATTATACAAAATTGCTTGATGATATTTTTATATGGCTGTGGTGTCCTTATTCTTTTTTTAAGACTTCATTATACTGTATGCCTGTTCTGCTTTTAGTTATTTTTGCCCATCAGTTTTAAAGAAACCAACCAACATAAGTATGTACACTGCAAGTTTAGGCTTTCCTGCATTTTTAGTTTTGTACGATATAATGTTGTGGAATAATGTGCTTGTTATTAACATGTTATTACAAATAAACCTTAAGATGGTTGAAGATTTTTAGTCATTGAATCCCAATGAATATTGTTTATTAATCAATTTATAAAACCACAAACAAAGCTTAATTGCGTCTTTGTTTGTGAAGCATAGATATGAGGAATATCTATTCAAGAAAACCTTGTTTCTTAAAATATGTTAAAAATAAAAGGAAATTGGATGCTTTAAACACTGACGTTACATCATTTTCAATATTAATTTTATTGTTTTTAAGGTTTTTGGTTCTCACCATGGAATTTCTTAATTCTCCTCCTGATTTTAAAATGGTTTTGTCTATTAAGGTACACTAAGCGAATAAAAAGCAATGAAAAGTTTAATCAATCAAAATAACTTTTGCCCTCAATGCCCTTTATTCATATTCATTTGAGAAGTTTAGAGATTTAACCTAGCACATAAGGACAAGCATCAAATGACAAATTAAAAGAATGCTAGCAAAAGTTTATGGCACCACAATGTCTTCTTCTTACCTGTCTGCTCACTAGTGTAACAGGGCAACGAGATTGTTAAACTGGTCTCCCTCACACCCTCTATCTATAAGAAAAGGTATTGCAGAAAATAAAAAATCATAAATAAATAATACTCCTTTTTTAGGTTAGCAAGAGAGGCCGCTTTATTTTTCGCAAGGCACAGAAATAATTTTCATTTAAATAATCTTTGATTTGCAGCACAATGTTTTCCAGCACATAATTGGATGAATTCTCTGGACTGTGCTTATTGTTGTGTTTGTTATGTATATTCATAAATCTCACTGGCATCCAAATGATTACATTTACTGAATGGGCATGAACTGTCCTTGACAAAAAACTAAATTCCATGAGATAGTTTTATTGCAACAGTCTAGGCAGCGTGTAGACGACATCCCCCTCAAGCAAAAACATTTAAATATTCCTTTACATGCTGAAAATAACATTCTCAAATAAAGAAAAATCTACAAAATCTGTAAATCTAAATCGGTATAGAAATTAAACGTAATATCATCTGTTAATAACAAATATATGAAGGAGATGAAGAAGCTCTGGGGAAAAGGAAGAAACTTGGTTTTTGCATCCAAATAATTATTTTGGTGGCGACCACATGTCAGGGGTGACGGTGGCCTCTCGGCACCCACCCTCTAATCACGCCCCTGGGCTGTTTTAGTTATGAGCGTTTCCAGAGGCTTTAAATTAAGAGGGACTTCGCAAATTCATGTTTTCTTATTTTTCTTAATTTTATAGTTGTATTTCGCATTTCTTTGTGTATCAAACTTTAAATTTTGTGCCTGTGTTATTGCACTCGGTTATGGATATTTTTGTAATACATTAACACATTCCCTTTTTTTCTTTCTTTCTTTTTTAAATATTTATTTGATTTATTTACTTTGCTTTTTTTGTTGACTTGAAATGTCAATAATTTTACAATACACTGACGTGACCGTGAACCTATGCATGTCTGGACAGCACCCGACGTTTGCACACATCTACACTTCTGCTTTTAGATTTCAAAATAAATGCAGCACGTCCTTCCTTAAGATGTTAAGCTGTTCCTGTCATTTCGCAGCTTTAATTTCAAGCTTCAGCTTTGAACATGTGGATTTGTAATGTAGGCCTAATATGTGATGAACAGCACAGCACCATCGCATGCGGTTCAGTTAGCAATCCAGTGTTCAATCAGCATAAAAAACGGTTTATGTTGGTCAAACTAAAAGTGCCTACCCATGGTGTCAACTTCTCAGTTTATGAGTGCGGCTGCGAGAGGAGAGAGAGACACATGGAGCTGTTTCAGTGGCACATACACTGTGGCTTTCCCTCCTTTGCATGCCACCCTAGATCAAAAAGTATCCCACCAACCTCCTTCTAACCAGCCAATGCTGCTCCATCGATTAGTTTCTGGAAAACACTTAACAAACTAATGACTATTGATGGCTGATTAATATTGCATCAACAACAACTGATTGGCGACACTATCAAATGGCGATTCCCGCTTCACATTGAGGCAGCCATCTGACGGGTGTTGCACAATATTTTGGCGGTGCCGAAGAGCCAGCAGATGATAAATAAGGGGTTATATAGTGTGTAGCACGTTCGGTTTCTGGCTTACAGTTCGTCTAATTCGAGAGCAGTCGCGTCTTTGAAGGCAGACACTTGGCGTAAATGTACAGTTAAAATATTCTACTCTCATGTCCCCAGGCGGAGCTCCGACAGTCCCTGGCTTCATTAAATTTTCATCAGTATCCCTGTGAAAGGGGGGAAATGTTCAGGGGAAAGAGAAAAATAAAACAGAGCGCGTAATTATAACAAAAGGAAACAGGGTTGCCCTTTTCGTTTTGTAGAAATCTCCCGTCGTGTCTCTATGTATATGTGCGCCACGTTTCAACGTATGGAGCCCATGCAGCACATGCGCCTGTGGCTTTGAGGTAAACTGTTTGGTTCACATATTTATTATATAAAAAGACCTTCGATTTTCTCCATTGTGCAGTGTGTTTGTTTTCAGTGCTCGGGACACATTGATTCAGTATCAAAGAATCCTGATCGATTTTTTTTTCCTCCCAATATGTGAAAGTGAATTCAGGCCGCAGAAGTGTGGTCGAGGAGCTCCGTCTGCCTGCGCTGAGCTGCGGCTTGTCAAGCAGCAGCGATGCTCACTGCATAAAGTTAATTTCAATTCCCGATGAGACACTCGCTCGGCAGCCCTCCCTGACCAGCGGTAATTAACAGGGATAGCTAATGACTACTTAACTCGCTCCTCATAATTATCTGGTTTTCATAATTCGATGTGTAATTTAATAATTCGCTCTTATTAACGTATTAAGTGAATGGCTCATTTAGGGGAAATTAGAAGCACTCACCAGGAGCATCTTTTAATTGATGAACCATCATCGCTGTCTCATTAATAAGGGTCGTTTTGATACTCTTAATTTGTCACGAGGATGGTGTGTGAACATGTTTAGTTTATGGATTAATGAAATGAGATGGGATTGTTTTCCTGTTGGGAATTTATTATGTTGGATAAATATTGAAGAAGAATATATGTGGCATGTTTTAAATAGGCTGAAAATTGTAAAAATAAAATAAAAAAGTGGAAATCACGTGACTTTTTAACACCTGGAGGTGCATAAAAATATTTGTGTGGTTATAAAAAAATATATAAAAGACTTGACACAACCACTGGAGGATCAAAACTGTAATTGCCTAATGATTAAGTATAGAAATAGTTTTGTATTTCATGTTGCCTTCCTCCTGTTGGCATAAAACTTACTGTTATAATCAATTTACAATTGTCCAGAAATAATGCATGCAGATGTATTCCAGCTGCTGTACATAATCAGTGTAAACGTGGAGGACAGGTTTCAGAAATGCTAATGTTTGGCTCAGATATCTGTCCATGGTGCTGAAACGCTTGCTCAGCTCTCACCCAGCCAGTCAACCCTGAAGCCCCCCAAAAACAGCAGCTCTGCTTTATGGACATCACATTCAAAATGCTTCTCTCTGTGTTTTGCACTTTCCTCCTCCACCTCCTCCTGTTATCTAACCATAACTTCGAACCAGGGGTTTCGCTTCAAAGCCTGTGCACGAACGAAACATGTTTGAGCTTGTATTTAAATAGAGACGGGCACGTTGGCAGGCGAGCTGTTTTTCTGGCGGGCTGACATCTGGCAAGTCTGCGCTCCAGGGACCCATCCAGCTCTCCATAGACCCCCTGATTAGACTCTAATAGAATATTAGCATTTGCTCTCAGGTAAGGCAACAGTGAGCTGCATAAGCTGGCAGCACGTCAGTGGAGAGGCCACGTGTGTCTTTAACATTGATGGGATGGAGGAAAAAAGGGGGCTCCTGCAAGGCCTGTTTTATGATCAGGCCTGGAGGACGGTGAAATAAGAAGTTAAAGGCAGAGAAGCGATTTCTAATTACATTTTACATTTTAGTTATTCATCTCTCACCCAGACAGTGGGAGAACAGATAAAGTACAGGATGGGGGTGAGGTTTCAGGTGGTGTTTTGCTCATGAGCACCTGAGCAGGGCTCGTGGTTCTTTCTAAACACCAAACCTGACACCTTTTGATCACGTTGCCTTTTAAAATGGCAATATTTATAGTCAAATACGCCCAAAGAGTCAACAAAATATCGTGTTAAAGCTGTGCAGCCCACAGCTAAGCACTTTCCCTCCTCCTCATCAATAAATAAATAGATTAATAAATACAGGAATATTAATATGTCTGGATGAGCCACATTACACAGTGTAGACATGGAAAACATCCGATTAAATGTTAAAGTTTGTTCTTTAATGAAACACATTGCAGTTCAATAATTAAATAAATTAAAATTACATGGATGTAATAAATTAATAGAATAATTTAACCAGGAACCAAAAGCAACATACATTACAGAAATAAGTTACCTCAGCTAAAACAGCAATACAGCAAAAACCTGTACGGATATATTTATGTGCATCGACTGGTTCCAATGAAATATTTACATTTTACACTTAAACTTCCAAGAAGCTGTTTCTTTTCTCTTCAAGAAAAAACATTACTTAAACAAGGTGATTTTTAACAAGCAACGACTTCATAATGATACGCGTATATTTATACAAATAAATAGCAGAAAACATACATAAAATAATTTAAAAAGAGAATACTATCTCATATATATCTCGATTGTACCATCTCAAACGTTAGAAATCGTAAATTAAAATTTGTGACTGTACATTTCACAGTCGTTTCCCTTTAAACCAGAACAACACGCTTAAGCTGCTGTCAGAATTTGATTTTCTCAAGCAAAACGAGGAGGGGGGAATCCCAATAAATATATAATGAAGTAAACATGACCTCACTCAATAAATAGTTCATAAGACACCGGCCCACGCTGGATTGTAAACTTATTGCAGCCGGCAAGAAAACACATTTTTAAAATTGCAATATTCTGTGAAATCCTTACAAGTGAGTCACTATTTCAATATTTCCACAGACTGAGGCCTAATAATAAACAACCAGACCCTAACCCATTCCCCGGGTATCTTAAAAATAGATCCCTGACTTTGTTTACGCATTGTAACAAAATAAGTGGAAATAATTACACATTTAGACACAAAATTAAGTGTGTGGCAGATAGATTATTAATTTACAGAGGTTTGTTTGGCAGTAATTTAATATTAGCTTCAAGACCAACTAGTGTGGACCCTGAATAAATGTCACACTGCATCGTCATGAACTCGCAGGGAAAAGGTAGCTTATCTTATAAGCCAAAAATATAGAGACCAAATAGTCACCAGCCAAGTGCTTTGAATGAAACTAGCCCCCGCTGTGTGTAAATAACAATGCTGTTTTCACTGGGTCCTAACTGTAGTCCTCATTTAAAATGAATCATAAACGAAATCAAAGCACTGTAAATCATTCTGCGTTGACATTAAAAGGTGAAGCATAGTAAGTGTGGAAACAGTGGTCTTACTTGCTTTGTCAAACGATGCTTTACTTGACTCCACATCTCCCTCTCAGCGAGTGGGGGGGGTTCGAGTTTATCAGTCAATGTTCAGTTTTAGGAATTTTGTCGAAGTTCAAAGCACAAAGTCATCGATGATTGGAAAAAAAAGGGTGTGAGATAGGAAATATGATACAAATCGTCTTTAAACAGTTCCAAGTCCTTTCGTGGATGGTGGTTTAAAGCGATTCTAGACGCATGCAGAGTATTTCATTCGTTTCTGTTTCTGTCGCTGGTTGCAAAACCAGACCCGCACCACGTTCTTTTTGAGGTCCAGCTTTTCTGCGATTGCTGCGATTTTCTCCGAGGAGGGACGAGGCTGAATGGCAAAATAGGCCTCCAGTGATCTCTTCTCCGGTGCGGCTATCGACGTGCGCTTCCTCTTTTTCTCCGCGCCGTTGAACAACTCGGGTTTATTAAGTTTCTCCCTGTGTGATTTTTCGGCTTCTTCTAGCCACGCTTGCAGGATGGGCTTCAAAGCAATCATGTTGTTGTGAGACAGCGTGAGGGACTCGAATCGGCAGATGGTGCTTTGGCTGAGGGAGCCCACTCCAGGTATCTTCAGGCTGGCCAAAGCTGCCCCTACATCCGCCTGGGTAACCCCGAGTTTGATCCGTCTCTGCTTAAACCTCTCTGCGAAGGCTTCCAAGTCCCTTGGATCGGCGTCCACGTCATTCATGCCCATGTGCGGTGGTAGCCCGTGGGCATGAGCCATGTTGATGGCTGCCTGGTGCATGTGGTTCATGCCCGCCATGTGGGCAGGGTGCGCAGCCGTGGAAACCACCGAGCCATCCGGTCCAGCCATGGCTCCTAGTGCCAGTCCCGGGGTGATGTGGTCCAGCAGGTCCCCCTCCAGTGCCTGATGAGGCTGGTGGTGGTGATGATGGTGGTGGTGATGGTGGTGGCCAGCCAGGGCGGACGGATGAGAAATAGGCACCGAGGAGGAGGAAGAGGACGACGAGGTGCAGGGGAGAGTGTTCATGGTGTGGTAGGTTGCGTCCGGCTTGAAGGGACTGTGATGTGGAGGGTGGTGGTGGCTCTTGGTCTGCGAGACTATATCCACCGCCGCTAGAGCTTCAGCCCGGGCCAACAAACTCTCATCCAAGCCTCCGAATATATTGCTCTGCAATTGCAAATAGAATGCACACATAACTGTCAACAGGGAATTCTCCCTCCACTCCTCGTTTTAAAACATTTCCAGAATGTGAAAAAAAGAAATCCTAAAAAGGAGCACACAAAACAAGACACATGCAACATCCCAGGTCATAAAAATTAATATGAAAGGCAAAGCCGACTGAATACATAAGTTGAGCAGAGGAAAAAAATATGGAGGTGTTGGGTGATTTGCTGTGCAGACATGAAAAAAACATCAAGCAAAAAAAAAAGTGGGCTGTCAAAATGTGCCTTTAAGCAGTGATTATGCAGAATACGTACCGGTGGGGTTGGGAGACAGGCTCGGCGCATCGCCTCCGAGCTGCTGCTGCCGCTGCTGCTGATGATGGTGCTGCTGTGTCGGGAGGACGAGCAGGAGGAGGAAGGTGCATTGGAAGTCAAGGTGGAGGACGACGAGGAATGCAACGAGTACTTGGGTTCGGGCAAGCTGGTGTGGGCCATGGCAAAAGGCTGCTTGCTGTTCAGAGACATCATCATCATATTTGCGGGCGTCCAAGCCTCAGCAAGTTCCTTTTAATAAGTTAAGACTCCGCCTCCTCGATCGGGAGTTGAAGCCCAATTGCTTGCAGGAATCTCGAGTCACTGTCGAATAAAGTGTAGGCTGAAGACGGTCGTCCAACCCTGAAGTTATCACATCTATTTATTATTACTAGCGGAGGTACGGAGGTGTCTCGTCTTTTTGGTAAATGAGATGTCGCAGGAGCCAACAAGCCATGCAACTGCGCGCAGGTGATACCTTTCCTTTGTGGACTTGTGGCGCGATTGTTCAAAAACAGCCTTTATTCTTTCTCCTTCGACTGTCTCCAACTTTGTATCATATCAATATTTTTTTTGCCTTGGATTTTTGTTTTTGCAGAACTCCTCATAGACGACGCCCGAAAGAAAAAAAAATAAAAAGTTTCTCTCCGTCTCTTAGGATTTCCAAAACACCTTTAAAGCTGCTGCTGCTTTCGCCGACCTGTTTGTTTTCTGTCAGAAGTTGCCGTGTTGAGATGACCGTAAGTGAGAAGTAATGGCGGTGACAGTCTCTGTACTGTACCTCTTCGACTACGTTGAATGCTGCGGGGACCCGAACTGCCTCTGCTCTGAGGCGAAGGGCAGACTGAGTCTCTCTCCGCCTCTCTCTCTCTCCCTCCCACTCTCTCTCTCTCCCTCTCCCTCTCTCTCTCTCTCTCTCTCTCACACACACACACACACACCTCTACATCGCTCTGTATCTCAGCCTCTCACATACACACTCTTTTCAGCTGTACCTGAAAAACCCTTTCATGATTTATTATTCTTCATTAGCCACACCACCACCAGCAGCAGCACCAGCACCAGCACCGCCGCCGCCGCTGGGGACTCTGCGCATGGGCAGTTTGCGACAAGGCATTTATTTCAAATGACTTCTTAGCACCAAGACCTCCTTACCAGCTCCATGTCTTGTCAAGTTCAGAGACTTTCGAAAACCTGAAAGTGTGTTATTGTTGAAAACAAACTGCCATCGCGTCTGTGAAGGAGCAGAGAAAGGAAATGATCACCATGGACAGCTCCACAGGATAAAATACATAATTATTTTCGTAAAGTTAGAAATAAACTGTAAATTTAGAAGCACAGAAAAGGTAAAATAATAATAATAAAAAATAAATAAAAGTTTTAAAATAAAACTATTTCTAATATCTTTAGTAACTGCACATATTATTACATTTACATCTAAATTTAAACTATAGGGAAGACTGTAATTCTGTTGTATTTTGTTGTTATGATAATTTTATTAATCTCGAAAAACCCGTGTAAAACACCGCAAATAGTCAACTTTGCGAAGCAAAAACGTATTTAGTACAGTTATATTGTTTTATGCATGAAGCTTAGCATGCAGATAGGACACTACTTAAATACACGACTATAAAAGTGAAATGATTTAAAAATAATTAGCAGTATTAATTGAAAATCTATACACTTGTCATAGCAGCCTATTATCTTATCTCTCATCTAATTAAGCCGCATCATCTTTATCTTAATTAAAATATTCAATCACGTTGTAATTAACAGGGGTGTCTAATCTGTTTAATACACTCACGTTTATAGGAAGACGTAATTGTTACAACGTAACGACGCTGTTGGAGGTTAGAAAGTATGGAAACAATGCCTCTTAGGTTTTTCCTTTTTTTCCCCCTTTTTTGTGTTTTAAAAAAACGCCACTTTCTCTCTGCACTCAAACACACACACAGAAATGTGTCACATCATGTTGCAGGTGTGGAGCAAACATCTGCGTTTTTGGCAGACAGCAGAATTATCCCTCATCCTCCTTTTAATATGTTAATAATGTATAGTGTTAAGGAATCTACGTTCAATTCGCCCTGTCACACCGATTCTTTAAGTGTAGCCTCACCCTAATTACAGGCTACACATCGCCGCCTGGCATTTGGCCACAGCCCGTGCTCCGCTTCAATAACAGTCTGAAAGCATTTTAATGGAGGCTACAGATGTTACAGCAGCCTTAACGTGGCGGTAGACGCGCTCTTTTGTACGGAGGGTCTAAGTGAACGACTAGATGTCAGCTGCCTGTTTTTTGTTGTTTTGATGCATATAGACATTTAGTATGCCCCTGCGGCTACGACAAAAAGCCTGTTGGTGCTGCTGCACAGCAGTTTTACATTGCAAGGGAGTCTTCCAGCTGCAGAAATATGTTACCTCCCCAGCGGGACAGCAGGCGCTGCTGGAGCCACCTCCAGACATCAGGAGACAGAGATCAGGCTCAGGAGACATCAAGGAGCAATCAGTGTCTGCTCACATATACCGACAGACTGATTTATGATGAAACTTTAAAGAAATCATTTATATTTCACCACCTCTAAATCGGTGTATGAAATTTTCATCCACAATGAAACACACAAAAAAGTATATCTTAAGTCAAATAAATCAGCCGGAGCTGCTCCCAAGCAATTGACTTTGAAGTACATTTCCAACATTTTGGCGAGTGTGTTCACGTACCTAAGACTTTTACTTCCTATGCCAACAGCTTTCTCACGTTTGAGGGAGGACAGCATGTCAGACTGTTGAACAGAATTACCTTTGAAGGGTCTACCATAGCAAACAGAGACACAGTTAAGTGGCGATAGCAGATATTTTGGCAGAGATCACTATATTTTGGTTAGAGTATGCTTTTAAATAATGTATAATGTAGTTTTATTTTTTGCACTGCAATTGTACTTTTACAGGGCCGGACAACAATAACACATTTATTTGCAAAATAATCCAATTTAATGTTAAATATTTTATTAGTAAAAATAAGAAACAGAAACATCTAACTCATGCCAAGGCACATATGGTCATTATGAGGGACATTCAGAATTATTTTACAAAATAGCTAATTTTCTAACATATTAAAAGGCCTCCAAATGAGAAATATCTTACACCTTTGAGGGCTTTTTTGTTGTCATTTCTTTTGAATTTTACCATAGATTAAGCAAAATTTGCTTCTAATTTTATATTGTTTCACTTCGATTTGTATCATCACACTGATACAGTAATTGGAGGGCATGTTGCCATCATGAAAAGAAGGTGCAGTCATACCTTGCCTTTAAAAACATAAGCCCTCAGCAGAATTGAGAAAAGATCTCTCTCACTTCAAGGAGCTTTACTACATATAAATAAATCGGCACTGTCTAAAAATAAAAGTACAGCCAAAGTAAAATAGAGGGAGCACATGCAGCAAGGCTTGATATAACTCAGGTGACTTGTTTGCTTTCTTTCCTCCTCACTCTCTTACTTACATCCAAATCAAGCAGTGCTGCAGAGGTGTCTGTGTGCTTTACACAAAGACGTACTCCACGCCGTCTCCCTCAGGAGCTCTCCACGTTAACAATCCCAATTACACCAAGACCACCAGAGACAGCTGTTTTTATTACAGAACCGCTCCTTTGTGCCGCCAACAAGGTATCTCCGATCCGAGACTGAACACAGAGATAACTGAGAGACAGAGGAGAAAGAGAAGTGCGGAGTGAAGTGGATGAAGTGTCTTGGCTGCTCGCAGTGGTGATGCCTTTATTCCCCCCCCTCCCTTTTCTGATCTTGTGGAGCTCTTTACATGTCAGAGCAGAAGGTCAATGCTTGTTGGGAGAAGGCCTACAAAGAGATCAGGATCTAACTCAAGGCAACAGCATATCACACAAAGAAGGGGAGGGGGGTGTCTCAGCCACTAACAGCCACCCTTTATGTATTCATCTGTTTTACCTGGGAAATATGACAGGCTCCACAAGGAATATAAGGAATATAATGTTGTTTAAATGCATACAACAAAAGGTAGAATCCTTCAGGATTTACTAAATGTCGTACACTCTACTGTAGGTCTCAGAGGGAACAAGTGGCTCACCACTTGAGATAATGAAAGGTTTCAAAAACTGCTGTTAAATTGCAAGTCAGCTGGTACACAATATGTGATGGCTTTCTATTCAGTCTCTAAATGGGGCTAAATAAGAGCAGCAGGATATTCAAATTACTTTTTACTGTAGATGTTGAGAAGAACAGCATATTCTTCTGTGATATTTTGTTAGAAATGTTTAGTGATATAGTGTTAAGCCAACTTATGCCATTACTAGCTACTAGTGTAGTAGTCTGCAGTGGGATAACGGTCAAGTCAAACATTGCAAACATTGGCTTAGAATAATAATACATATTCAAACGACAGACATTACGTCACATTGAACAGCATTTAACAAATGTCTTGCTTCTTAACCATAATAGCGATCTCCTTGTTTAAAGCAGCCTTAATAATTTTTTGGCCACATGGGGGCAGTAGAACACGATTTAAACACAGTATTGGCATATAATCACAACTTAGTTTTGAATAAACTAATTTATGTCCAGTATTTTCTCTTCATATAACTTTGTTTTAGTCACCACCAACACTGGAGATAAATGTGTGGCTCCACTATCACTAGCATCACCAGCTGGTTACTCACCTTATCTGTCTACAATTAGGTCCTCGGGATGTATTGCGTTTTGCGTTATTTCTCAGAAATAAGCTGTTTACAGGTCAATGTGAACAAAAGAGTAATCTGAAAGAAGCTAAAAAGCTACACAGAGTTTAAGGAAAATGCAGAGTTAGATCATAATTATCTGTGAGGATACCATTATAAGCACTACCTGTTTAGAAACAATAATTAATGTTAATTTTTAATTAGTGCAGCATTAACTGTTTTTGAATACTCCTTAAATAGATTTCACCTACTACAATGACAGTATTTCCTTAACCTTAAACTTATACAGTTGCCATGTGCAGATACTATTAACAAAAACAGTTATAAATGAAATGGGCTTTGTGTAACTCTTTGTCATAACTCGACTATTAGGGATCAATATATATTTGTCCCTGCTATTATTACCAGTATCCTCGCTATTGTTGAGGATAGTAGAGTAACCAACAGTAAAGCCAGTTAACCTGGTCTAAGTGAAACCAACCTCAGGCCATGACTGATTAGAGTTCTTGAGAGTGAGCTGTGCCATGAGGCCAGGAAAACAAATAACGCCACCACCAATTTCCCTACTACGCACCAGGTACCAGGCTTTGGGGCGGAGGCATTAGATTCTGGCCCAGCCCTGCCTATTGGCTGCAGGGCAGCAGATGATAAGGTCAAGCCTCATAATGATGTCACATACCTTTAGGTACTTCAGATCAATATCGAGAGAGACACGTTATATCTGACAGCCAGTCAAATAAAGCCAGCCTGACAAAAGAAAAAAAAAAAACTGGCTTTGAGATTGTCTCTTCTGATAAAATGAGATTCTCTCTCTGATGCTGCTTTTGGCAAATATCATGTTGGTGGACGAATTTATGATCTTTAAAACAATATGGTCTTTCTCACATCTGTTTAAATGTCCTACAGTGTTGACCAGCATTAAATAACAGGACAGAAAAAATACATAAAGTTTAATTTTAATCGTGTTATAAAGTGCATGTAGCACTGATGCACATGGTTCTGTAGGGTAACATTTGACATGGCGGATGTGCTTTGAGTCAACCTTACCTCATATGACAACAAACACAGTGATGATGAAGGAAGCATATCTGAGCAGTAACGCCTCCGAGCATGTGACTAAAAAGAATTCGTATGTCGAGCGCTATACAAGTGATTAATGTAGCAGGATGATTGCAGAATTCTGTCCAACCTGGATGAACATTTCTGCTGCCTCTCTCATTAGTTTGACTGTCCCATGCAGTAACATATTGCTTGTCACTGGGTTGTCTAATGGTTGATGCTAATTGACCTCCTTTCCCCCTTTCTTCTGCACAAATGAAAAGATTTCCTCCATCCTGTGATGGAGCATGTCACAATATGATCCGACAAATTAAAAAGCTCTCTGCTGTCACACTGTCATCATTTGAAGCTCTTGCCTCATAAGCTATAATGATCTTTTTTTTCTTCAATGGAACCACTGCAGTGCACTGCCAAACACAATACTTAAGGGCATGATGCTGCAGTAAAATATTCAATAAACCTTCAACTTATAGATTAGCTTGTTTTTTTTTTCTTTCAAGAATGAAGCTTTATTTCGTGCCTATTAAATTTGAATCCAGCTTTATAGCCTTAAAAATTTCCAAATAAATTCAACGTGCACATATTTCTGAAAAGTGGATGTTATATATGTAACATTTATTATTAATCACAGCTCGTTTTTTTATGTTTTATTTAGATGTTTAAAAACATTACCACTGTAACCACCACCTGAACAAAATATTTACTTATTTGTCACATTTATCTGTCTCATACAATTGAAATACAAAAGCATAGTCAACTTAGTCTTAAATATTGTTTACATAGATTCCAAATTCACATTTAGATAAGACTGTCTATATGATGAGCAGCTTCATGTAGCATTTCTCTTTTTGGTATAGTTGGTTCTCAGAAGCCATCGGTCAGAACATGATAGCAACATGAGAGCACAGCCACTGCACATTATTGGCTGCAGAGTGATGATGACGTTCATTACTTGCAAGCAGTGGCCCACTCTGTGGCCAAAACAGAAATTGAGTGTGGCGTTTTACCTGCTGACTTTGTGTGTATAACTTTATAATTTATGCGGTGTACCCATACTATTGACAAAAACGCAGTGCTGTGATCAAAGCAAGCCTTTCAGGAGGTTGGACAGGGCCACGAAGACAGGGCCTGTAACACTAATGATCTTCAAACGCTCATCTATTTCACTGGGAGCTATGCGCAGCTCACTAGCAAGTCCCCAGTCCTCCCCCTGGAGGTAATTGTGCCTGGCTGTTTAGGTGACAGGTGTCAAGTGGCCCCTCCTCAAACGATTCATCATGCTAAGCAGAGAGGAAAAGTCTCTCTCTCTTTGTATTTTTCTGCTTGTCTGTCTCTTGCTTGTATCCTCATATAGGTACTTTGTCATTAATTCAGACTGCCCCTATCACATGTTAACTACTTGTCTCGATGATTGGAATGCAGGATGCAGTAATCGCATCTTATTCCACAACTTGGTTTGTGCTGTTGAGTAACAAACCATTATATCATGTGCTTATGATACAATATTCAGTGAATTTGTTTACAACAGATAAAATAGGGCTGCAACTGATGATGTTATCAATACCAGCTCTACTTCCTGTTATATTACTGAGTGAAAAATGCCCATCAACAATTCCTAAAGCACAAGATGTATCAGTATCCAAAAGTAGCAAAATCCCATCTGATAGTCTACATCCAGACAGTGTTTGTCATTTTTGATGCTGTATCCAATTAATAAATTATCTAAATGAATAATTATGTAATCAACTAAAAACAATAGAGACAAAGTTACTTTTGATGCACATCAGATGTACACTTAAATCATATTCATTAATACTAGGGCTTCAGTTTCTTCAATTATCATTATCAGTTAAGCTCTCGATTATGGTATGCAATAACTGCTCATGATAAGTTTTCAGATATGAGGTGATGTCTGTAAATTCCTTATGTTGTCCAACCAACAGTGTAAAAAAAGGAACAAATCTTTATGTTATCATTTTAAAGTTGTCATTTCTGAGTGACAAATGACCCCAATGAGTAATCGGTTATCAAAATGTTATCAAAATATGAATTAATTCAGTAACCAGCTAATCATTTCAGCACTAATTATAACAAATCGAAGCTGCAGTCCATTTTCTGTGCAAAATAATTGGTAAGGTTAAATGAGTAAGTGAGTGAACATGCAGAGCAATGCCATCACAGGGCTGCTGACAATCAGGTTCACGTTCACTTTGACCAAAAATGCTGCAGCCCAGCGGAGATATGCAGAGAAAAATAAAGCCTAAATTGTGTGTGTGTGTGTGTGTGTGTGTGTGTGTGTGTGTGTGTGTGTGTGTGTGTGTGTGTGTGTGACTGTGTCTTTCTCTGTCTCTCTCTCTCTCTCTCTCT